>CM040246.1:88797651-89071533 GCA_022545495.1 Chrysanthemum lavandulifolium
GAACGAATGCTAGAAATAAGAGAGTCAACCAATTCGTGGAATTCACGATTTACTTGGTCTCAAAACTCATAGCCGAGGTGGGAAAGGATGTAGTAAAGTCCAATTTATCCCGTAAGTTTAAATAAAGTTCATTGTAAAAAACGGATAGTTCTTTCACATGCAAGGACCTACAAAACGGATAGTTCTTTCAAAGAAATAAAGATAATATATCGATGAACTGCCTACCGAAATCCGCAAGTTCTTTCACTTGCAAGGACCTACAAAGTAATAAAGGGTATTATCCTTAACAATAATTATAATATAAACGTATAGTTATTATTTAACGTTGACTAGCAAATAACCTGAATAATAGCCTCGAGTTTGAAAACACGAGAATTCAACTCTTCAATGACACAATCCTTGAGGCTGATTTCTAATAGAAGACAACTGGTCTGTAAAATTATGTACGGTTAATTATTAGAAGACAACCTGGATAAGCACCGGAACATCAGGATATAACCGCCATGGCTGCAAAATTATGTAATACAATTGCCATGCCAACGTACGGCAAATCACATCATTTGCATATCAAAATATTGTTTTCTTCATCACAGCCTCTTGCATATCACAAATACACAGTTGTGGACAACAGGAACTGAAAACGGTTAATTATGGTTTTTAAAATCATACTTATAGTTTTGCTAGATTCTTAAAAAAAGTTAAAGAACAATTTGATATACTTGCGCATTCAAAAAGGAGTTGAACATACCAATGTGGCCGCGTTATTTTGTAGGTGTGTATGGAATTTCAACTTAGTGAACCCTTTCGATCCCCTACAGTACCATTTGTCGCTTCAACTCCCTTTGAGCAAAGGCTCGCACTGTGCGGATTGCTAGATTGTTGAAAACACAAGGCAATCGTTTGGAAATTAAGAATGGATAACTATGCGGAAATTCCATACGATATACAAAGTAACGTGGCCACCTAGAAATGTTCTACTTCCTTTGAATCCACAAGTATATCAAATTGATCCTTAACTTTTTAAAAACCTAGCAATAGTATATAAGAAGTATATCGACTCATATAAACTTCGAAAGCGATGCAATGTAATATGCATTAACAAGGTCGATCCGTAAAAAGTTGGATAAACACCGTAACATCGTGATATAACCACCATGGTCTGCAAAATAATGAAATTAAATTGCCATGCCAACATACGGTAAATCACATCATTTGCGTATCACATAAGATAATCATCATCACCTCTTGCATATCACAAATATACACATGTGTCCCAAAATAAACCAACTACTTCAAACAATTACCTATGTAAAGGAGTTGGTTAAAAAAGTTGATTGTCAATATGTTATAAACAAGTGGATAAACGTTAGTACTTTGAACCTCCACTCGAAATCCCATTGCCATGTCAAAACCCATTGCTATGACAGTGACATAGGAATGGGTTTTCGAGGGGAAGCTCAAAGTACCAACGTCCTTTCTACCATTTCTGTGGGATAATCATGAAGTGTGGCGTGTCATGAGCATTACACACTATCGTGATCATTGAGATATTCAAAGACAATTTGAATGTATGAAGTTGCGTATGGCGACATTCTTACTTTCAACTTGAATTTCAATCCACAAGTATATCATATTGTTCCTTCTTTGTTAAGTAACTCCTTTACATATATAAACTAATTTTTTATAAAAATCTATCAACAATCTATAACAATTATATGACAGTGACGGCAAATTACTGGCAATATTATGATATGTAAAGCCCATTTATTGTTACGGTTACACGATGATGAGGCTGAATATTTAAGGGTAGAAGGTGTCAAAGGGTTTAGCTTGCTCTCGAGTTCATAATCGTATGTGATTTTAGTGTGTAATTTTGTGTGAAACTCTATATGTGTGAGAGAGAGAGAGAGAGAGCAGAGATGATAAGAAGAGAGATGAACGGGTTTGTAATGATAGTGCTAGAATAGTGCAGAGTGAAGTGGGGTGAATGAGGCACCCTCACAAACCCTTTCATATCTCTCGCCACCATTCCACCACTATCCTTACCAACCTTTTCATCTCTTTTCTTATCATCTCTGACCTCTCTTTCTCACACACACACACAGAGTTTCACATGTTTGAAAGTTACACACTAAAAACACCCACAAAGTTATGAACTCTAAGAGTAAGCTAAATCCTTTTGAACCACCTTTCTACCCTCATCATCGAGAATAAAATATCAAGATAATATAAAGTGATCATATCAAGATATGAAAAAATTAACTTCCCTAAATGGCCCATGGGCAACAGTCGGCTTTGACATTGGTCTAAAACTCCTCCATATACTTGTTTGTTCATGTGCAATCCAGGTTTGCTGATGGAATAGCATGTCAGATCTAGGTTGATTTATGATTCACACAAATGATCCCAGGTCTGACATGCCATTCAATCAACAAAGCTGAATTGTAAGTAAACAAACTATCTGCATTTGATTAACCTGCCTTCATCTAAGATATAACCGCCATGGCTGCAAACAGTAGTTACTAATCAAACATGGATGAACGACACCATATTAAGTTAGTTTCGTAACATAATACGGTGGTGCCGTACATCCATCTTTGAACATTGATATGTTAGTTTCGTAACATAATACGGAGGCTCAGATCTGTATAAATCAATAGTTTACAGAACATCAGGATACAACCGTCATGGCTGCAATAGTATAGAATTGCCGCGCCATGAAACGGAATATCGCATCATTTGCATGATTTAATAAGATACTTGTCATCACAGCCTCTTACCAATTAACAACATATATACATAATGTGTTGCCATAGGATGCCAGCCACAATGAAACATGATTGACCAGAAGATGTTAATCATCTATGTGAGTATACCAATCAGGAGTTTCTATTTATATGCATTAGCAAGGCTCAGATCTGTAAAAGGTTTGATAAACACAAAAACATCAGGATATAACCGCCGTGGCTGCAAAATAATGTATTAAAATTGCCATGCCAACATACGGTAAATCACATCATTTGCATATCAAATAAGATAATCATCATCACAGCCTCTTGCATGTACTAAATACAAAATACATTTCAAACCTTCCTTCTCAAACACACATTGGCAATAAATAAGCAAACGTTGCCCAATAAATCAGCTACGTAAGTACAATGTGGGCCCATGTCAACTATATGGGAGAGGTTCCACCTGCACCACATTTATTGACATATTGAGGGTAATAAATTTTCATACTTACCCACCTTATATGTGTGAATTTAAATTCAAGTGGTGTTGCTAAATAGGTTACAAAATTCTATCAAAATGTCTACAAAAGACTTCAGCCAACAATTTCCGGAACTGTTTCCGCAACAAAAAGACTTCGGCCAACAGTTTCCGGAACAAACAGACTTTGGCCAACAAATTGATGAAGAACAACTTTTAATAGAAATGGAGGAGGCTGCTATTAAGGAGGAAGAAGAATGGGAGATAGCAGAAAGAGAAGTTGCTCTAAGAGGAAGCGAAAGGGAGCGACTTATGCTCCAAGATGAAGAAGTGATGTTAGAGATGGAGGAAGTCGCTTCGAGACGGAGAATTCAATGCATTGTATGCAGAGTGGGATGAGCGCAGATTTGAAGGTTGCTCGAGTATCTTTACGACGATGGTTACGACTCTAACAACTCTCAAACTTGGGATCACCCGGATTATATTTAGTTGTGTCGCAATTTAATTTTCAGTGTATTTTGTTTCGTTAACCCAACCAGTTTGCACCATCATTAGAGTGCTTTATTCACTTACTACCACTTATCTTACAGTGGTTTGTCAAACTTAATAAGTAGCAACAAATCACTAAAACCACAAGAACAATTAATCAACCCAATACGTTAACCCTAAAATATCGAAACCCAAAATCAAACAAGAACAATTACGTAAAAGTTAACCCTAAATTAGCGAAATGATAAATTATCGAAACCCTAAACTAGCGAGAACATAAATTAACAAAACCATAAATCAATAGATGAAAATACGTAAAATTACTTACCCTAGCACAAAACGTTTTCCCTTTATCTAAATATTTGTTCAAGGTAGTTGACGCAAAGAAGAGAAATAATTTTCTGCAGCAGTAGTAAGTTGTTGCAACAAGAGTAGCACTTTTCGAGATGCTATTAATATATCTTTCAAGGATAGTCATATTGAGATGCTATTAATAAAATTTGTTGTTGCGTAGCACTTTCAAGTATAGTTCTTGTGATATTTTAAGTAAAGTTGAGTTTTCTATGTTTTGTTTTTTTAGGTGATTCAATGAGACAAAATTGTGCAAGCAATGAGTTTGTTGAAGATGAAAATTTGTCACCGATGTTAATGTTGAAGAGAATGAAGAAGTAAATTCACCGATTTTTTACGTCAACTTCAATGCTTATTAAACCTGTTGTTGTTAAAACTCTTGTACCAGTGGAAGGTACTTTGTTTGATAGTGTTGAAGAAGTTTATAAAGCATACAAAGTTTATAAAGCATACAAAGGTACTTTGGTTTTATTGTTCGTAGAGGCCATCAAACTAACGATGGAGGTATTGTTATGAATAAGGAATTTCTTTGTAGTAAAGAAGGTACCAAGAAAGTTAAACTTAAAGAATTTGATAGTTTAAAAGATAATTGTGATGCTAAGTCTGTAAAGAGAATAAGATCAGAGTTTAGGACAAATTGCAAAGCTAGAATTTATGTTGTCGATCCGGTGAAAAGTATAGGGTTAAACATTTTGTCAAGAGCACAATCATGGTTTTTTTACCGAGGATAGACATTTGCAAAAGTCTCATAGGTCTATGAGTTTGGCGCATCAAGATTTTGCTATTAAGGCTTGAACTTAAACATCGGTCCTTGTATGTCATTCAATTTTATCGCAGAGCTTTTGGGAGGATATGAAAATGTTGGTGCTACTAAGATTGATTTTAAGAATATGAGTCGTGACATTTATAGCTATATTGGTAAATATGATGCTCAAATGATTATTGACAAGTTTAGTATTTTGAAAGAAAGAGATGAAAATTTTACGTTCGAGTTTAAGACTAACACCGATGGTCGATTAAGTTGTTTGTTTTGGTCGGATGATACAAGTAAAAGGAATTATGAAGCTTTTGGTGATGTTCTTTCTTTTGATGCTACATACAAAACCAATATGTAAGTTTTATTTTTCTTTCTTTTATTCTTATTTATTTAGTTTTTGTATTTATATATAATATAAATATATAATATATATATATATATATATATATATATATATATATTTAGGTACAATATGGTTTTGTGCCTTTTACGGTGTTGATAATCATCAAAATGTGTAATTTTGCTTGTGGTTTACTTTCGAAAGAAGATGTTGTTTCATATAAGTGGCTACTGCAAGCTTTTCTTAACACTCATATTAAGGAGCCGTACCTTGTTTTAACAGATCAAGATCCTTCAATGTTAATAGCTATACCGGATATGTTTAAAAGCGCTAAACACCGGCTTTGTATGTGGCATATAATGAATAAACTTCCTACCAAGGTATTTATATATATTATTATTATTATTATTATTATTATTATTATTATTATTATTATTATTATTATTATTATTATTATTATTATTATTATTATTATTTTATATAGATCGGTTCTAGTATATGTGAAGAAGGAGGATTTAAGAAACGTCTATGTTCTCTTGTATGGAGGAAAGCGATAAACCGTTGAATTTGTTCGAAATGGGAAGCTTTATTGGATGAATTTGATTTAGATAAGCATAAATGGTTGAATGATATGTTTAACATAAAAGAACGTTGGATCCTCGCTTATTTTAGAGATATCCCAATGAGTGGTTTGATGAAAACTACTTCACGATCCGAAAGTGAAAACTATTTTTTGGTCATAATTCTAATTGGAGTTCTACTCTAGTTCATTTTCTTTTTCGTTATGAAAGTGCCTTAGATCAACAAAGGAATAATCAACGTGTTCTTGATAATAATTCAAGAATTAATAGACCTTCATTGAAAACCAATCATTTAGTTGAACAACATGTGCAGAATTTTATACTCTTGAAGCATTCTATGTGGTTCAGTGAGATTGTTGCTTCTATTGAGAGTTGTCTGGGTCTATGAAAACTTGGGTTATGTAAAAGACATTGATAAAGAGTGGTTTGGAGAGTTTAAGGTATTGTCTTTTTAAATAAATAAGTATTGTGAAGATTTTTTTTTTTTTTTTTAAATTCATTATAAATTGGAGTTAATTTTTCATTTACTTTTTCGAGTTGATTATGATGAAGGAACTCGTTCGATTAAGCGTTCTTGTCTACATTTTGAAAGACGTGGTCTCGTTATGTCGTCATGCTTTTTATACTCTTAGAGCATATGGTATTAACAAGATTCCTAAACAATATCTTTTAAGACGTTGGAAAAAAGAAGTCGTTGTTTTACCTCTTCTTGGATCTTCTTTTAAAGCAAATGGATCTTCGTGTAGTTGTATTTCTAAAATTTATTCTAAAGTGAATTCTATAATCAATCATTGCGGATATGATGAAGAAAAGCGGGTATATTTTTGAAAGATTGAGCATCTATGAATCGGATTGAATCATCAACTGTTGTACGTCTTCGTGAAATAAAGAGGATAGTATATCATCTATGATTGGTATTCCTAAACTGCTTGCTCTTGATGTTTTTCCTCCCGATATTGGATCAAATAAGGGTGGCGTTCTTGGTGCAAGATATAAACCTTCTAATAATGATGTCGATTTAAAGATCCTAAAGAATGTGGGAAAAATTTGAGAAAGTGTAGAATCAGTAACATATTAATGATCATGATTTCAGGAATTGTCCAAAGAATCCAGACAGGAAACTTCTTAGTGCTAAGAAAGACATTAAGAAGTCGAAACGAACCGGAAAGAAAGTTAAAAGGAAATCAAATAATGCTAATGTTGAGCACGGTACTGAAGAATTTAACTTTAAGGAGTAAGTTAACTTATCGTGTCCGCGTCGGTTTTGTTAAGATTTGAATCTGCATTATTTTTTTTTTTTTTTTTTTTTTTTTAAAGCTATAAAGTCAAATTTATGTACTGGGATATTATCAATGTTATTTCTTTATATTTTTTTCATTATTTATTTTCATTTTGTTAAGTTGTAATGTTGATTAAGTATTTTATTTTTTAAAGTTTATAAAGTGAAATTCATACTCGATATTAAAAATTATGTATCGCGATATTAAAAATTATGTCTTGTGATATTAAAAATTATGTGATTTTTGTTTTAAAATTAATTCATTAAACCATTTTAACACAAAATATGAGTTTGATACAACTCGTTTTTCATCGAAGATAAAGTTAAAACACAAAATATAAAGTTTACAAACATAAATACTAATTTAGTCTTCATCAGAGTTGCAATTATCTTGAGAATCTTTATCTTGTTCTTCTCCTTGATCACCCATCTTTTCAAGTTTTGCTACTTCTTTCTCATATTCTTTTAATGATGGAGATTTCTGATAATCATAGTCATCTTCAGATTCATCAATATACTTTATTCGTTTAAAAATATCACAGTCATATTCTTCTTCTTCTTCTTCTTCTTCTTCTTCTTCTTCCTCCTCCTCCTCCTCCTCCTCTTCCTCTTCTTTAACTTCATTTTCTTCTTTTTTAACTTCAATTTCTTTTTTAACTTCTTTTTCTTCGTCATTTTCCTTTTTTTCTCGATTATATTGTTTCCTTTTCTTATTGATATTTTTGTTTTCCATTTTTTTCTTTTTTGTGTTTTTGCTTTATGTGTTTTTTCACAAATTTCTTTGTGATATTAAGCTATTTATACATAAATTAAAATAATCAAATTGTTTCTTGTGCATGTAATGATTGATTAAAGAAACAACTTGACCCGCCTAATTTATTATTACGACTATTGAGGTTTATGAAATTGCATCTTATTAAAATGTTATTATGAAATTGCATCTTATTAAAAATAAGAAAACAACATAAATTAATATCACATTAAAAATTAATAATAAATTTTATAAATATCACACAACATAAAAGAATTGATTTAATTAAATATCATAATAAGTTTCAGTTAATTATCAGAGTATAAAAAAAAATAGATATCACAGTAGATAAAAAAATATTATATTAACAATATTCTGATTAGAAAAGGTTAATTCTAGTAAATTTAATTGAATATGTGATATCGCAATATTTACATGATTAATGTTATTATTTTATTAAATAGTATTTGTTTTATGTGTTTTTTTTTCACAAATTTTGCTGTGATATTAAGCTATTTATACATAAATTAATATAAGCAAATTGTTTAGTCTGCATGTAATGATTGATAAAAGAAACAACTTGAGGCACGTAATTTATTATTACGACTATATAAGAAAAAGTTAATTCTAGTAAATTTTATTCAATATGTGATATCACAATATTTACATGATTTTAATGTTATTATTTTATTAAATATCACACTAGATAAAAAAAAAAAAAAAAATACATAGCCGATGGTTACACCATATCATTAATATTACAAAGTTAAAAGCATCTCTTTTTCCGTCTATATAATGGATTCAAACGATCTCAACGTTGTGGGACAAAATGTTTAAAATTTCGTCATGCACCAAGCCCATCTTCATCAAGTGTCCAAAGTTATCATTGCTTGCGATGTCACCATGTTTCTTTGACAATGTCGTTGGTTGCAATGTTCATTTCACCAAGGCCATCTTCACATTGTAGCCTTGGACGCTTTTTATATTTCGGTAAAATATCTAAGTTTCTTATCAAATAAAAAACCATAGTATATCCTCCAGGATCATGAATAACAAATTGGAAAAAAAATAGTAAATTCAAATACATAATTTTCAGTAAGAACACTTTTTTTTTTTTTTTTTTTTTTTTTTTTTTTGGTGAACTAACTTTGTTATTGAAGTGTAGGATAGATATGGTTGTAATGTTAGGTTTTATAACAAGAGAAAGTTACTTTTTGATGTGATTGATGGTTTGTAGCTCGAGGCAAAATAATATATTAATATTTTTTGAAAGAATGTAAACGAAATGTAAAATAATATATCAATATCTTTTGGTCGAATATCTTGTGATTTGTCAAATCATCACTACATCGAGCTACCAAAATGTCGAGAAATTATCTCGAATAGACGTGAATATTTTTGTAATTGATCATCATTTTGTTTATCAATATAATATATATTCGAAATATTATTACAATGAAATTAAAAGATATATACTAAATTTTTGAAACTAGGCTTGATCAATTGTATATTTACGTTAAAATAATATAACTCAATTAAAATTATCTAGTAAATTAAATATAAACAAAATATACTTATAAAAACATAAATTTAAAAAAGAATATTAATTAAAAACTATATTAAAATTAAATGTTAAGCTGTTGACATAAAGTGATATTTTTGAGTCTCGAGGAGGTACTTTTTCAACACTATAATTAATATCTGACATGTATGTTAGTGTCTTATACATCTATCTTTCAAATTATTTAATTTACTGTGATATTAAGAGAATAATATTATAACACGGTACTAAATAAAATTACAGAGATATTAAATTTAATATCACAGTACATCAAAATTATTTATATAGTGAAAATATTTAAAAATAAAATTTTAAAATTAAACATAATATTTGACAAAACATCATTAAATCGAGACATAAAAAAATGTCAGAGAAAAAATATTGTTGTAGACGCGAAGATTAAAAAAATTAATTGTCAAATTTGATTCTAATTTAAAAAAAATAAAAATAAATATATAATTAATTTTGTTATAATTGTTATTTAACGTAAATATACAATTTACATTCTTAAACTTTAATATTACTTATAAATATTTACTTAAGCCTGATATTAGTTTTTCCTTATATTTTTATTTATATATTTTTAATTTTCATCTTAACTATTTATTTTACGTTTTAAATATTTAGAAAACCATCGTATGTCTAACTCGATATTAAGAAAACCATCGTATGACTAAAACGTGAAGAGTAATATTTTATTTCGAGACTTTGATATTAACACAATATCATATATTAAATAACTAACTCGATATTAAGACAATATCATATATTAAACAAACAAAATCTTATATTTGGAAAAATGTTAATATTTTCTATCGACATTCATTTTAAAAACTAATTCTCAAATTGGTTTAGACTATGTTTTAGAGAATATCATATATTAAGAGAATTAAATCGATATTAAGGCAAATATGGTATTGCCTTAAGGCAAATATGGTATTGCCTTAATATCGATTTAATTGTCTTAATACAAGATATGATAATCTCTAAACAATAGTTACTATTAATATCGATTTAATAACAGAGTATTAAGTTACTTGTTTAATACTTTGATATTAAATCGATATTAATATTAATAAACAAGAAACTCGATATTAATACAATATTAATATTATTTTAAACAAAACTAACTATTATAAAAAAGATGTTATTTTAATTATCTTTGTAAGAAAAGTTACTATAAATGATGACTAAAAAAGCAATATTAATGAAAACTATATTAAAATTAAATGTAAAACTTTGACATAAAGTGATATTTTGAGTCTCGAGGAAGCTCTTTTCATCACTATAAATTGTATGTCGTTGTCTTATACATCTATCCTTTCAATGAGAAAATCAAATGTGATATTAAGACAATACTAAATAAAAATAGTGTGATATTAATTTACGGAGATATTAAATTGTTATTAATATTATTATAATTGTTACATTTAATATAAATATACAATTTACAATTTATAATTGTTATTAATATTATTATAATTGTTTCAAATATAAATATATAAATATAAATTATATGTTTAGATTCTTTCAATGATATTAATTTATTATTTTTCCTCGATATGCAAACCATCAATCACATCAAAAAGTAATTTACTCTTGTTATAAAACCTATCATTACAACCATATGATTCTAAACTTTCGTCACAAAGTTAGTTCATCAAAATAAAATTATCGAAAAATTATGTATTTGAATTTTTTTTTTTTTTCCAAATTGTTATTCATGATCCCGGAGTATATGCTATGGTTTTTATTTGATAAGAAACTTAGATATTTTACCGAAAGTTATATAGATGAAAAAGGGTATTTCAAAGTTGTATAACTTCATTTGAAATTATCTTTTCGTCTATTGTATGTATCTTAACAAGAGTCACGCAAGACGTACTAAAACTACATGCGGTGAAGGAATTGCATGATCTAATTCGAAAAATCATTATTGATTTTCTTACGAATGAAGATATCGATGATAGCCATCACGTAGAAGAAGCCCCAACTACAATACAAAAGTTGGGGACACTTGATGAAGATGGCGTTGGTGCGTGATGAAAGTTTAATTATTTTGCCTACCTATGTTTCGCCATGCTCATCGAATGAGCATGAGTAACATATTAGGCATTTCGAAGAAAATATTGGTTGTACTACAAACAAGTCGTTTGAAGGACAACCAATATTGGTTAGCATCTTCTTGGTCCGTCCATAAAATTTGAGCACAAAGGAAGAGAAGGACAAGACAATGCATATAAGAGCACAACTTGGAGAAGATACAAATAACATTTTATTGGTATGCCACACTGCAACATCGCACAACTCCCCAATAACATACCAATAACTAAAACATCCTCCTCATAAAACACCATCGAAATGTTTTTGAGTCCTCAAAATACCACATAAAAATACACACTCACTCACAATACACAAAAAAAAAAAAAATGGCTTGAACAATTGCATTGGGTCAAAACGTTTGGCTCATGGATAACAAGATGCTCTGGTATGGTTTGGCACACGAATGGCATGCATTTGGCACACCAATAGCACCCCATACATTGTGCTCTTAGAAATAATATTATTCAAAAGAAATCATGTAATATATAACTTTGTAATATTAATTATATAGCGGAATCATCATCTATGTATTCGTTGTTTTCATTTTTTTTTTTTTTTTTTGAAATAACGTTAATCATGTTGAAAAATATACTTGATAAATTATATTAAGAATATTGTTAATTTAATTTTTTTTATCTAATGTGATATGTATTTTTAAATATAAAAATTTTCTTTTGATTTTGATTTTTATCTACGGTGATTTTAGGGTTTATAGATTTGAACTTGACATAAAGTAATATTTTGAGTCTCGAGGAAGTAATGTTCAAGACTATAAGAGCACTAAGTTAATAAATATCGACATATATGTCGAGATATTTAGTTACTTCTTTCTCATATCTTTTGTCTATGATATTAAGTTATTGAGATATTAAATATAATATCACAAGACATCAAAATTATTTATATAGTAAATATTTAAAATAAATTTGTAAATTAGACATATTTGTTAAAATAAATATTGCAAAATCATTGTGATATTAAGACAAAATATTATAAACAAATTTCCATTGCAAATATTTAAGTCTTTGTTTTCATAATCAAAAATCATAACCTCGAGACACAAAAAATGTAAGAGAAAAATATTGCTCAAGACGCAAATAAAGTTTTTATATATGTAGATATAGTGTAGAAATGTGTTTGAGTTAGTATTTATATAGTGGTGAAGTTTAAAAATAAATTTTTTTTTTTTTTTTTTTTTTTTTTTTTTTTTAAATGCAACGGTCAAGTTAAGAAAGTGGGGAAAGTAAACGTCTTAAAAGTCGGTTGAACTCCATATCGGTCGTGGGAATTTTTTTTTGGTTGCTCAACCGATGTTTTTGGGCGTGATTGTGAATATCACAATAATTTCTTAATAATAATATTTTTAAAATTTGTAAAAGTATGTGATTGGATATATCACAATAATTTCATAATAATAATATTTTTTTGGTTAATGAATGAAATGGGTCGTTTGAGCTAGTTATGATTTATCAAATCACCATCACTTAAATATATTGAAATATAAAGTTAAATTATTCCAATAAAAATATCATAAGAAAAACTAATATCATAATAATATCAGAATAATTATTTTAATTGTATTTTAGAATATTAAGTAAGTTAACATACATAAAATTAACATACATAATTTCTTTTTTTAATATCATCTTGTTTTAAAGAAAAAATTAATATCATAGTTAGTTGTTATAATAAACTTAGATAAAATAATATATGATATTTTAGAATATTGACATATCTTTTTTTATTTATTTATTTATTTTATTTTTTTGACATTTTTAATATATGATATTGTATTAATATCAGAGTTAGTTGTTTTAATATATCATATTCCTCTTTAATATCATAATAATGATATTAAAGAGCAATATCATATATTAAAAGTTGTGTTTTTGTAAGTATAAGTAAAAGTGAATCGAGATAAAAGTCTAACTATAATAAACAAATAAATGTAATTATTAAGTTTTGTCTTTCCTAACACATACTTTTTACAAAGTCTAAAGAAGAAGCGCATACAAACGAAATAAAATTTAATATTTTGTATGTTTTATGACGTTACATATTAATATTTCCTTTAATATCAGTCGGTTTGCTTATGACGTATATATATTCGAGTATCTGTTTGTTAAGTAATTTTCAACAGAGATATTTCTCGATACTATTTATAGTTATTAAAGATTCCTCGAGACGTAAAATACCGCTTTATTTTGTGATAATCTTTAAAGTTGCTTTTGACAATACACAAGACAAATGAATATAATTATTATTTTTCATACTTATAGTTATTTAAAAAATTAAATATAACACTTATTATTTTTAAATTAATATTTAACTACTAAAATTTTTAACAAATTTAAATTTAAAATTTAACATTTATTATGTCAATATATTATTACAATCATATTATTAACTTACTTAATTACTACTTTGATATTATGTCAATAATAATTGTAGTGATAAACTATTACTCGATATTATTAACTTACTTAATTACTACTCGATATTATTAACTTACTCGATACAAAGGTCGCTTTTCTTATTTTTGAAAACTTTAATTGAAAATTTAACGCATTTTTGAAGTTGGAGGGTTTATTTGCAATAAAAAGTCTATTCGCCATTACAATATAAATAAGTCTATTCGTTACAATAAGATACCATCTCGCTCTAACCCTAATCATCCTCAAAATGTCTCAAACTCCAATTATCAATGAACTCAAAACGTTTTGGAACTAATCAACTACACAACTTGTTCAAGTGTTTATTTAATCAAGAAGTTACGATGAAGAAGGATTATTCGGTGGCTTGGCGGCGAGAACCGAGTTGGTTACTAAGGTTGAAAAGCGTCTGAGAGGCAATGACCGAGGTATTGTCTCTTAATTTCGATGAAGAAGAAGTCTGCGGATAAGATCTATGACTCACGAATGACATTCGGTCATGGAGCGTCAATTGTTGGATTCGCTTGTTGGCATTTTGATTGATATGCGTGCAATTGTCAATAAAAAGAAGGAGCATATCACCAAGATGGAGAAGTTTGAAGATGGAGAAGATGAAGAAGACGGAGAAGATGAAGAAGATGATGGAGAAGATGAAGATGAAGAAGTTTGAAGATGGGGGGTTTGGCTGTTTAAATCTTTTTGTTTTAATGATCTTTTGTAGTTTGGTTTGTTGCTTTGTTTGTTGGTTGTTCTAGAAGTTTTATGCAATTTCGTATTATGTAGTGCGAATTTATGGTTTAAAATTTATAATTCAAGTATATATTAAAGTTAAACATCAAAAAACTAACATTTAGTTGTTAGGCATCTCACAATGGTTAAACAGTAGGGCTAAACTAAACTATGATATTTGAAATCTGTAGGCCTAATTCTGATATCAACAGAATATCATATATTATTATTATGTTTAACATCATTTAATAACTCTGATATTAAGGCAATATCATATATTAAGACAACTAAACTCTGATATTTAAGATAATATTAATATGTATACGTCATAGGCCTGACTATGATATCAACAGAATATCATATATTAAAACAACTAACTATGATATTAAAGACAATATAAATATGTATACGTCATAGAGCATCTCACAATGGTTAAATAGTCATAACTGAAATAAAACACATCATAACCCTGATAAACATCATAACTTAAGTAAAATTATTTAAGTAATTTATATATATTAAGACATCATAACTCTGATATTAAGATAATATTAATATGTATACGTCATAGGTCTAACTCGATATTAATGAATATCATATATTAAAACAACTAACTCGATATTAAAGACTATATAAATATGTATACGTCATAGAGCATCTCACAATGGTTAAACAATCATAATCGAAATAAAACATCATAAATCGATAAACATCATAACTTAAGTAAAATTATTTAAGTAATTTAAATATATTAAGACATCATAACTCGATATTAATATTTTCTTTTCAAACATTCGATATTAAGTCAAATGCTTAAGACTTATCCGGTTTCATTTTTTTCCTACAAATAGTATTTAACACACTTGCGATCTTTTCAATCTCGAGCTAGAGCTTTCTTTATCGAGTACCTCCATTGTTTCTTTTTATGTCCCTCAGTATCTATTTCTTCCTTAGTTGTCTTATACATCTTCTCAACTTGATCATCCGGTATATGAGACAATTGATTCTTTCTCGCAACCCTTTATATTCTTTAAATAAGTTTCATGAAACATTCTTCTTTGCTTAACAAGATGGGTGGTCCGAGTGCTTCTTCTTAAGTCTCTCAAGAACATATAAGTTCCTTCTTTCTTCCATGTACCTCTTTAACCATTCATTTTTTCCTCGATAGTGTACATTTGCATGTCTTTCGAGTTTGCTTGTTAGCAAGCACCATATGTGCATCACATTGAACCCTTTCCTCATCCCAAGCAACTACTAATGCTAATGTTTTAGCTTGTTTCTCAAAGATCTTTTCTTTGTTTTTCAAGAAACTTTTGATTCTCTGCTTCATATGTAGCACCTAATTCACGAGCCGTTTAGAATCTTCTTCAAATGTAGCACCTAATTCCTCGGTATCTCAAGATCGAGATCTTCAACAAGTTTTCCTTTACCCTTGTTTATATCTTGTGTTGATGATTCTATAGCCCTAACAGTGTAAAAGAAGGTCGTTGGATACTAATACCCTTAACAATTGGTTTTGATTTCTTCAAATCAATCATCACCTCTGCGACACTAGAAATAGTGTTATGGCCTCCAAAGAACACTTTCTTCAACAACTGTGTATATTCAATCGCTTTACTTTGGTGCTCCAAAACTACTTCTTTACCCATTTTATTCACTACTACAAAGTCATTCTTATCACCAAACTTTTCGCCTCGCTAAACTTTACGGAAACTTGTTTTCGACCATTCTCCTTCAAACTTGCTTCATCGCCAGAGAAATATGAGCAGAGGAACATTTTCTTTAGCAAGACTTTCATCCACTGCAATTTCGTCAAAAACTTTTGAAGATTCTATCCACTCGTCGCATATTTTATCAAACTTTCTTTATGCATATTAATATCATGCAATAAGATCTTTGTTATATACCTACTTCTCAACACATCCAATTTGAATTTGACGATTTCGGTCATTTTCTTTTAAAAGACCTGTTTCCCATTGTTTGTCTTGATCCTCATAAAGTTCCATATGAATCATTGTATATAATCCACAATTAACTTTATCTTTCCTAGTTCTCCATTTTAGTGGAAGTACTTGACCTTTGAATCCAAAGAAAAGTTCAATTTTCGGAGGATTGTGATGAAGCAAATAGGATGTTAACAGACTTTTACGTAAAAATAAGAAATTAATGAGAACAACACAAAAATATAATGTTGTCTAAAATTACAATCATAATCAAAAAATAAAGCAATTCTTACCACATAATCAAAAACATGCTTGTATTTACCATCATATGAAGCATCCGACTTCATCGTTGTCTAAAATTACAAAGACGACCATTTGTAATGTTGAAAACTATTACATAATAGTGCTCATATGCAAGAATTGGAAAGAAGACCTATTAAAAGTGAAATTAACATTAAATAAACATGATTATTGTTATGTTAATATTAGTAATAGAGTACATCAAAAAAAAAACTGCATTTAAAAAATTAATGTCAATATTACCGGTTCAATTTTCTCCATTGACATAGCTTTTTTTCATTTTGAAACCGATCTTCAACGTAGCTTCAAACATTTGAGAATGGCCTTTTATATCTCTTTCATATTCATCCGGATCTTTTGGCTATTAAAACAAAAACAAAGTGCAAACTTACAAAAACATATTTGTGTATAATAGAAGAAAAATTAAACATAAGTAAATAAAATAATAAAAGTTTTGAAAATGTTAACTTACAATCATCAACTGTTTTGAAGTAATGTCTAAAACTTTTAAAGTATCCTTTCTTAATTTTTCTTCAAAATTTAGGATCTTGACAAAGTTATCGATTACTTCACGTTCGATCTCTCGTCTCGAAGCAAGACACTTGATATGAATTCTTAAAAGACTATTTACTTTCCCATATCGAAAATCTCCTCCCAGTATAGGAACATATAGAAATTATATGGTAGCATATAGGAATTAGATGTGAAAATTAAAAATAATTTTTAGTTTTACAAGAATAGTTTAAAGAACTTACATAACATCTTTCTCTCTGTATCGGATAGAATCATTTTCGGAATAGTTTTTCCACCGTGATTTGAATTCGGTATAGTCTCAACTCTTTTGTTCATATATGGAGATTCGAAAATGATGCATGATGTTTTCTTCGTTTTAGAACAAAGAGAAAACAATTGTATTAACTTTTTATCGAAGTAGAACTCTCGTAAATATTTACTACAGCAGAGAAACCTCGAATATGATCTTGCTTTGGTTAAAGTGTCTTGAGGTGCTTCGAAGATTGGTTGGATTTGTTTGAACGATTGTCAACAATGTAGTTGTCGGTTTCCTTGTTTAGACGTTCTTCTTGACCTTGGCCTGTTCTTCTTGACTCTCTTTATTTTCATTCTCTCTGCAGTCTCCAAAACATCATCATCTGTAACTCTTCCATTCTTATCATAACTATCGTATGCGATATCTAACATCCGATCATCTTCATTTTGCTCTTCTTCAATTGGTTGTTCATCAAGAGAAACATCAACGATGAAGTGAATGTCTACTAGCAACACTTTCTTTTTTAGTAGCAGCACATTTGTCTTCTTCAGTTTCTAACATCTCAACATCTTCACCTTTCTCCTCTTCAATTGGTTGTACACCATCTTCACCAATTTTCTCCGGTACATCGTCAATTTCTTTGAAATCTTTTCCATTTCCTTCAACAGATATATCTAAATTTGTCTTGGCATTGTCACTTTCTTTCAACGATTGTTTTGAAAAATCCTTCTGCAAACTTTGTTCATCAAGAGAAACATCAGAAGTAGGTGATTTTCTACTAGCAACAGTTTGCAACATCTCAACATCTTCACCTTGCTCCTCTTCAATTTGTTTTACATCATCTTCACCAATTTTCTCCGGTACTTCGTCAATTTCATTGAAATCTTTTCGAGTTTCTTCAACAGATATATCTAAATTTGTCTTGGGATGGTCACTTTCTTTCAATGATTGTTTTGGAGCATCTTCTTTCAAACTTTGTTCATCAAGAGAAACATCAGAAGTAGGTGAATTTCTACTACCAACAGTTTCTTTTTTACTAGCAGCACATTCGTCATCTGCAGTTTCTAACATATCAACATCTTCACCAATGTTCTCCAAGACTCGTTAATTTCATTGAAATCTTTTCCAGTTCCTTCAACGGATATATCAAAATTTGTCTTGGTATGGTCACTTTCTTTCAAACTTTGTTCATCAAGAGAAACATCAAGTAGGTTTCTTTTGAGTAGCAAGAGGTAAATTTGAGGTAAATTTTTACTAGAAGCACGTTCGTCAAAAACATTGGTAGATTCAACTGCTTGACTCTCTTGTTCTAAAACAACTTGTTTGCCAAAGTTATTCTTCTCGGTTTCAACCCCATGACCGATATTCACATCAATGCAATTTATCCTTTGTGCATTACTAACTTTCTTCAACCTCCTCGCCTAGTTGTTTTTGGTCTCTTTACACCTTCCAAATATCTAACTCTCGCTTCAAACTTGATCTCGCATCTTGAGAAGTTGTGATTTGTTGGAGTGCAAGAACATCTTTTGTCAATTTTGTAGAGTTTGCAATCAATTCTTTTATGAGTTCTATACTATCCTCAAAATTTTGGGATTTGTTACCTAGCCGTAGAGGTGGATTAATGGAATTGTTATTATGTACAGCAAAATCCATCAATTCATTAGTTCCATATGTACCTTCATTACTTTCAGATGCGTTACTTTCCCTGATAGGTGAATCTGAGCCTCCCATATTAGCCATTTTGTTGGGGTTTCCACCATCTCCGCAAACAGATGTTTCCTTGGGTTGAGTCTTATTTAGCTTAGTACCCTTTTGTTCAGATTTCCTACGGGTATAGGTCTTTTTTTGTTGTGATGTTGAGTGTAAATTTTTGGATGTAGGGTGTGTATCGCTTCATCGTCTGTTTGTGGAACGTTTACCATGTTTTGAAAAAGTGGTGTAACACTTCCGGAAAAACCTTTTCCATTTTTTTCATAAAGGTAAAAACTTTGTTTGAGAGCTTGGGAGTTTTGTAAATTTGTTTATGAACCTTTTTTTAAAACTTGTTTATCCACAAAATTTGAACAAACCTAGGATACTGTAAAGCACTTACTTGTATCATCCAAATTTTTAATCATACCATCAAAAATCATCTTAGAAAATTTAAAATCTTATCTCGAGTCAAGCACACTATAGCGAAGCTATAAGCGTACTAAACTCATTCCACCAGTTGTTTTAGGACTTATACAATGCAGGATGGTATGGATTAGAAATTTCCATTGAGGTGAGAATAGCCTTTTGTAAAATTTTAAAGAATCGTTTTCTTCTCATATCCCATTTTTCAAGACCTTTGAAAATAGTTGGGTTTAGCAGCAATCGACACCATTGTTATCTTCTAGTTTCAAGGAACTTCTAAGCGATGATTCGGTGACAATTATCTCTTCATCATCTACTAAAGCTCTAATTTGTACTTCCCTATCTATAGTTCGGACTTAGCAGTTGCCCAAAATTGCTTAATGATCGAAATATATATAGTAGGATTTATTGATAATGCATACCTTATAGAGCAAGTGTTTAAAAAATCAATGATCTCAGCAAATCCTTCTGATTCTGGTAATGGTTTTTTAAGTAAAGCAACCATGTTGTGACTTTCATGAAAGGTTCTTTTCGTCATTTTGAATGAAGCAGTTTCACAAATATTCAATAATTGATGATGAGGAAGAAAGATGAGAATTAGCAAGGGGTTATAAAGAAGGAGATTCACAAAGTTTTGGTATTGCTTATTTTTGGGTTTCGCAATTTGGTCGCAATAATAGGGCTTTTTTTTTTGGTTTGTGAGTTGCATATAAAAATTTATAGCGAATTACGGATTAGTTTTTTTTTTTTTTTTTTTTTTTTTTTTTAATTTCTCAAATTTAATTTATTAAAAAATATCAAAAAAGAAGATGAAGAAACATAAACATAAACATCAAATCACAAACATAAACATCAAATCACATTAAGCTTGAAAGACAAACATAAACATCAAATTACATTACAAACATTAAGATCGGAAATAATCATAAGCACAATCTTAAAACACAATAATCCATGACGCGATTATTAATTTGTTTTTTTCAATGGACAATGTCTTGCATCATGATTTGCAACTTTCCCACAAATTCGACACTTCCTTTCATCTTGATTAGCCAATACATTTCCACTAGATGAACACTTTTTTCCCATTTAAATCTGCATCAAAGAAAAATGCATAAGTGTTAAAATAAAATTAAATAAACTTAGCAATTAAATAAGATATTTTTTTTTTACCTTTTTGAATTATAATTCTTTTTGAATTATAATTCAGATCTAGATTATAGTGGAGCCGTGAAGGTAGGTAAAAATATATTTGAGATCTGTATAAGGGAAGCCCAAAGTTTATAAAAGCAAAAATTTAAAAAGCCCAAAAGATATCAAATGTCAATATTTTTAAACCCAATAAAATATTTTTGTAAACGTGTCAATAAATGCACAAATATAACACCACCAATAATACAAGTGAAGATCATAAAACAAAACAGATTTCACAATGTTAAATCAAAGAGATGAATTTGTCGCATATAATGTTAAATCAAAGATTGAATCAACAAAGAATCAAAATGGTAATTTTTTACTCCTATTTTTACAGTTTTAGTTTGTATCTACTTTACCTAACATATAAATTATTGAACTATTAGTGTTAAACATAGAATCAAAGATTTAGCATTATATGACTTTTAGAACATCATGTGATATGTTATGTTGTATGTTTTTGGTGTATCTTTTAGGCGAACCTGTTATATATAATTATGTAATTTTCGATCGTTATGACGAAAGAACTATTAAAAGTAAAGTAAAGTAAATCCCAATACCGTCTTAAACGACGTAAACGTAGATAGGCATACGCTACCTAAGGTAGAGAGGCTACTTCCAATCTACCTAAGGTAAAGAGGCTACTTCCATTTGTTATTCTGATATTTAATATTGTTATTCTGATATTAATACGAACTTAATCTAAGTCATCGTTGGAAAATGCTAAATGTAAATTATCATAGTCGAAACTTTCAATGTCTTCTTTGTCCAAATCTTCTTCTACATCCGAAGAACTCTCTTCAATCAGATAAACTCCAGGCATTGTCGCAAACTCTTTCGCTTGATCATCTTTTAGTTGTTTATTTCTATCTGTTTGTGCTTCATCCCTTTTTTCATCTTCTTTATACATCTCCATTTCGATTGGGTAGTACCAATCGTCTGGATACCATAAATATTTTTCCATGAAGACTTGTTGTTGTTTTCTTCAACAATCTCTACATTGAAAGAACAGAACAATTTTACACTCATTTTTTAAATAAAACTTTCCTAATTCATACTCAATATACACTTTTGTTCTTGAATTATTAAAATTGCAAACCAGTCCTCATACCTTCTTTGATGGTTTTGTTATCGCCTTTTGTTCTTGAATGCATTGTTTTTCAAACAATAAAAACAAAACACTTTGTTTTCATATAAAGAATAAAAATTAAAGTAATAGAAAATCGATTCAAAAATCATGTTATACTTGTCGTCGTTTCCGTTTTGTTCTTCTTCAAAATCGCATTCGCTTCTTGATCTTTTGTTTGAAGCGGACATATTTTTGTATTGTTCAAATATTCTACAAAGATCACGGTATTTGAGTTGAATATGATGCGATGGTAGCTGTTTTGCGCTTGTAGTTTTATAATCATTTTCGGAAAACCAAAAGACTAATAAGTAACCAAAAGACTAATAAGTAACCTTCCATGACACTTATGTTTTGTAGATTAAAACAACAATTATTACATTGCACATATATAAATATCTTTAATATTATATATTTAGCATGATTTTGTTATTTTGTTATTGTTATTCTGATATTAATATTCTTATTCTAAGTATGAAGATTATTACACTTTGATTTTTCTTATCGTTAGTATGATAGTTATTCTGATATTAAGTTTGTTATTCTGATATGAAGATTGTTTTGAAGTTGATTATATATGTGAATTCTGTTAATCTGATATGAGGATTTGTTGAAGTTTGTTATTCGATATGAGGATTGTTATTTTGATAGTTTGTTATTCGATATGACGATTTAATTTTCATATTTGCGACTTATAATATATGTGAATTCAAAAAATATGAAGACAGAATGACAAGGAAAAGAATTCAAATGATGAGAAACATAGTCAATTCAACAAGAACTTTTAAAAACAAAACAGATTCAGCTATTCTAAAGATGAAATCAGTAGTTAGAAGATCTGAAAGGTTGAGTCTTCAGAAAGAAAAAATTCATATTAATTCAAGGAGAACATCATCAAGGATTATAAATAAAGTAAAATCAATTTCTAGTGATATTGATGTTGAAGATCATACTCTCTCAAAAAATGGCGATGACGGCGATCTACTACTAATCTTCTACACCTACCTATCTTGATCGATTTCTTGGCTGAATCCCTATTGGTCCAATCGTTTGTGGGTCGGTGGTATTCATTCTGGAGAAATTTATCTTTGATTGGTGTGGTACTTATTTTTATCACGTCATTTTCATAGTAACAATTGATTGTGGGCTGATTTTGGCTTATACTCATTAATACCAATCATTGCTACTTCGTATCATATCATCTAAATTGTGACTTCATCGTGGGTCGGTTGTTTACATTTTTATTGAAGTTGCATGTGAACCGTCACTACACCATTGGTTATTGGATTTAATGATGTCGGATTTGGGAGAGAAGAATGCTGATTTGTTGAAAAATGTGATTGTGAGGAACAATAAGAAGTCTCGACTTAAGGGTGTTACAGTGTGGCGGCCTTGAGCCTACACTTGACTCGTCATCTCCTCCCTGCTCGGTTGATGATAACATTCGTGAAGGGTATGTGGAGCGGTTCCACATGCCGCAAATGCTCGATTGATGTACCTACATGTGGTCTTGCTAATCCTAACAAGGTAAGCGACACGGCATCTTTAATCAAGATGAAGCATGACTATATTGTTGCTCTATTTGGTGTCTCGCTTAGTACACTAGCGGACATTAATGAGTTCACTTTGAGTTGTGAGGCTGGTAAATATCCGGTATGGGCTGAATTAGATAGTAATGCTCGCACAATGGTTATGGATGCTATTGAAGATTTGTGCAATGCTTTTGTGGCTGAAATTAAAGCTAAATCTACGACTCCTAAACCTACTAATGAGTCTCCTATTGTCCAAGCTGTGGACATCAATATTGTTGGAGCTACAGGTTTGAGGGATGCTCAACCTATTATTGATACTCCGTTTAGATCCCTCGGTTCTTTGAACCCGTTTTGAAGGTGTTAACATATCTATCCCCCGAAAAGTGATTGAAAAGGTTAGTACACGGTTGGAACACACATTGTATGGTTATTTTATTGGAAATAGGATGGCGTTTCCAGTTGTTGAATATTATGCTAGGAATAATTGGGGGAAACATGGGTTGAAAAGGATTATGATGAATGCCAAAGGTTTCTTTTTCTTTAAATTTGATACATTAGCTGGGTTAGAAGCTGTTTTGGAAGGTGGTCCGTGGATGATACGAAAATCTCCAATAATCCTTAAGAAATGGTCTATGGATACTTGTTTGCATAAGGAAGAATTGACTCGTATTCCGGTATGGGTTAAATTGATGATGTTCTCTTCAAGTTTTGAAGAGGATGGTATTAGTTTGATTGCTATGTTTATTGGAAAACCTATTATGCTTGATTCTTATCTGAGCTCTATGTGTAAGGATTCATGGGAAGAAGTAGCTTTGCTAGGTGTCTTATTGAGATCAACTCAAGTTGATCTTGTGGATGTTGTTACTATTGGTTTTCCTTCACTTTACTGGGGAGGGTTTTACTAAAGCTACTATTCGTGTTGAGTATGAATGGAGACCTCCCAGGTGTAATGTTTGCATGATTTTCGGTCACACTCATGATCAATGTCCTAAAAAAGTGGTGAGTCCTCCTGTTGTTTCTAGTCCACATGTTGTTAATCCAAGTGTGGTGCTAGATAAAGACGGTTTTCAACTGGCGGGTAAGAATAAGAAGAAGGGTAAAACCAAGTCTACTAATGGTAATCGGTTTGTTGGTCCTTCGATTAAACAGAATGTCAAATATGTCCCAAAGGCGACAACGAGTGAACCTAAGAAGGGTGATACTCCTATGAGTAAAGCTTCTAATTCGTCGTCTATGTTGAAGTATACTGGCACTACCTCAAAGGAAGGTAATATTACTACATCTAATCCGTATGCTGCATTGGTGATGGATGATGAAGAACTCGTTGAAAATGCGTATGATGAATCGGCTAACTTATTTATTAATCCACATACCGGTGAAACTTCATCTTTCACGGTAGCTGCTGGTTAGCTTGTTTCAGTTGATTGATTTGTTTTGGGTGCATCTTTTGTTCCTAGAGTTGTAAGTGCTTATGGCATGTCATAAGCAATAGTATTAGATGTTTATCGAGCTGTTTAGCTTGAGGTAAATATGGTATCTCAGCCATATTCCATTTGTACTTAAACTTTTCGGTTTTAATATTATTTACCGGGGTAACCCTTTACCCAAAAAAAAGATGTTGAAGATCATGTTTGTGTCAATGAAAGTATACTAACAATCAGAACTAGGGGATCTCCAAGTCAACTTTTTTATCTTCTTTCTAATATGTATGTGCAGCAACGCACTGTTGTCTCAAAAATGGGATTTAGTTCTTTGCTTGGAATGAAGATTTGTGTTATACCTTCTAGGCTTGGATTTAAAGTCGTTGATTGCTTTGATGAAGATAGTATGACTTTGAACTTGATGTGTGGAAACATTGAAATCAAAGAGAGACAGTTAATGCGATTATGGGATTTCAATGGGCAAGAAAAAATAAATTCTATTAAAAGAGTACGAACAACCAACCCAACTATATTCTCTTGGAGAAACCGGTTTCATCGAGTTAAAAATTCGAAAGAGACAAATATTCGTGTTCTGAAGTTGTTAATAATATTTTGGATAATGGTAACACCGATCGAATGTTTGTGTTAAACTTTCTTGTTGTCCTTCGTCATCTTTTTTTACAGGAGTGTAGCTTGCCAAAGATATCATCACTCATTCCAGATTCGATGATGATATCACAAAATTGGATTGGTGTTCATATCTTTTAGATTGTTTGAAAGATAGTAAAAAATGGAACAAATACGACACGAGTGATGCAAACTATTATTGTGGACCTATTACTTTTCTATCGGTATGATTTTTATTTTCTTTTATTTTTATATTCTATTTTGTTTATATTTTATGTATTTTTTTACGGTTGTTGTATCTTGAATCAATCTACAAACAACAAAAGATAAAAAGGTCGACGTTCTCGCTATTGAATCTTGGACTTGATTTGCTTTATGAGGTTCAAAAGTAGACAGACTCTTAAACGAAGGTTATGATTAACATAACTTTTATATGTATAATACATTTTTCTTTTATTAAATTAAGTTTTAAATATCTTTGTTATATTCAATACATTGAAGATAAAGGACCACCAATCACGAATATTAAAGGAAAGAAGGTTCGAAAAGTTATGAAAGATCTCATACTTATAGGAAAGTTAAAGCTCCTTCAATGGTTTGTTTTTCTAAACTTATGATATTCATTTTTAAAAATTTATCTATTTTTTAAGTTTTTTTTTCTTTTTTTTCGTGATGATTCAAATAAGCCTTTAAAATATTATGTTCCAAATGAAGGTGTAAAAGAATCAGTGAATCAAATAACAGAGTTAGATTCAGATATTTCAAGGCCAATGAAAAGACAAAGAATGTTTCGACCAAGAAAAGCAAAGGAACATCCAAATGGAACATCCAATGATAGTTTAGAAAAAGTATAAATCCAATGATAGCTGCTTTAACGTTTACTTTGTTTGAATTGGTATTTTATTTTTTTATTACGTAGTTCTTTTTGTTTTGGTGATTCTATTTGAATTTATATTCGTTAGAGTTAATTACATAAATGGTCCCTGTGGTTTATCGAAAATTATGGATTTGGTCCTTAAACTTTTTTTTTGCGGATTTGATCCCTATGGTTTTGATTCGTTACGGATTTGGTCCCTTGACCACATTTTCAGTTAGTTGACCGTCAAATATGTGTTTGGAAGGCTGAAATGACAAAAATACCCTCGTATGTGTTTCATGAATGGTCCCTATGGTTTGTAGGTTATCATGAATTAGTCCTTGAATTTTTATTTTTTGTTTTTATTTATATAAAAAACATTTTATCGAAAATTTTATAAAAAATTCCGAAAATTATATGAAAAAATCTATAAAAATCCCAAAAATTTATAAAACTTTATAACAAATTCGAAAATTTTATAAAAAATTTATTAAAAATTCGAAAATTTTATAAAAAATTCCAAAATTTTATAAAAATCCGAAAATTTTATAAAAAAGTATATTAAAAATTCCAAAATTTTTTAAAAAAAATTTATAAAAAATTCCGAAAGTTTTATAAAAAGTTCCGAAAATTTTATAAAAAATTCCGATAAAAATTTTATAAAATCTTATAAAACATTCCGTCAAAAAAATTGGGAAAAATTTTCGAAAAAAATTTTATTTTTTCTTTTTTGAATACTTTTTGACGAAAGTTTTTATAAAATCTTGCCCAAAATTTTATAAAATTTTTGACGGATTTTTTTTGACGATTTTATTAAGTTTTATTAAACTTTTTTCAAAATATTCTCTTTTAAAAAGAGGAAAATAAATTGTAAAAAAAAATCCGTCAAAAAGTATTCAAAAGAAAAAGAAAATTTTTGTCAAATTTTTTTCCCAATATTTTGACGGAATGTTTTATAAGATTTTATAAAAAGTTTTCGGATTTTTTTATATAATTTTTGGAATTTTTTTATAAAATTTTCGGAATTTTTAATAAAATTTTCGGAATTTTTAATAAAATTTTTCATAAAATTTTTGGAATTTGTTATAAAGTTTTTATCAAATTTTTGGAATTTTTTAGATTTTTTCATATAATTTTCGGAATTTTTTATAAAATTTTCGATAAAATGTTTTTTATATAAATAAAAACAAAAAATAAAAATTCAAGGACTAATTCATGATAACCTACAAACCATAGGGACCATTCATGAAGCACATACGAGGGTATTTTTGTCATTTCAGCCTTCCAAACACTTTTTTGACGGTCAACTAACCGAAAATGTGGTCAAGGGACCAAACCAGAATGAATCAAAACCATAGGATCAAACCCGCAAAAAAAAAAGTTTAGGGACCAAATCCGTAATTTTCGATAAACCACAGGGACCATTTATGTAATTAACTCTATTCGTTATGTTAAGAAGGCGACTTTACCGTTGAAACACAACCTAGCAGTAGTAACAAATACTAGCAGTAGGAACCAATATACTAGCAGCACGATCCAATAAACTAGCAACACGATCCAATAAACTAGCAACGATCAATCAGTACACTAGCAGTACAAATCCCAGGTGTAATATTTTCACATATGAAAAGTTCAAATTATGACGTATACAAAATATTTGTCAAGTCAAAATAATTGCTTCTTCATATATGGTCCTAAACTGATCTAGCTTACAGATTACTAAGGAAATATGAGAAGATAGTTAATCCTATAAATACCAAAAATTAAGAATAACCAATACCAAAATTAAGTAAATAAAAAGAAATATTTCTAATGAATATCAACAAATGTATACATCTCTGCTTATTACAATTACAATGAATCAAAGATATATTCTTTTTCATTGTTTTTCTATTTTTCCAAAAGTAGAAAATCTCATTTTCATGAACTTTTCGATTTTATCTTTAGGCGAACTTGTTTTTCTTCTCAGAAAGATTTAAAAATTCATTCGATTCGTAAATTATTTTTTCTATGAATATTATTATCGAAAGAAGCATTATTATCGAAAGAAGCATTTTAGCAAGATATTTTTTCTCAAAGTTTTGATTTGACCTAGTTGTTCGGACTTTCATTTTAAATCCGACTTCCATTCTTCAATTCTTTGACCATAGTATGTCTCCATATGTCTCATGGCAAAAATTGCACAATCATTTGAAGTTTGTCTTGTTCTCCATGGCATTTTAAGTATACTTGGTTTACAGAACTTCATATATCGATCTTTTGGATGTTTCTTTCTTTTCAAATACTCGCAGAAGAAGTTTGTCTGAAAAAATAAATACAGGAATATAAATAAATATTAATAGACAAGTATTGATGACAAACTCATTCATTCTATAGTCTGCAAAGACTCAAGGACAGAACAGAACAAGTAGATTCAAAGTTTTTGGGTCATATGTGTTAGTAGATTCAAAGTAGAGTCAAAGTTTTTGAACAAGTAGATTCAAATTTTTTGAACAAGAAGATTCAAAGACTCAATGAAATTTTGACATATATATCCGCACTTATGATGAGTAATGTAACAAGTAGATTTTACTAAAAAGTCAAAATTTCATTTCAAAAAGGTTCTGACATATATATACTGCACTTATGAAGAGATCAAATGATGTTGAAAATGTTTTAAAATTGGTTTTGTTAGTTAGTTTATGAAATAAGCAATAAAACTTTAAGACAGATTAACAATACTTATATTAAAGTAAAATATAACTCAACTAAGCTTAACACATATGGCAATTTCCAACCGCCTGTAGCAGCTTTATGTGACAATATATCCACCAAAACCTAACAAACTTGGGCACTTGCAGTACTTTAAATTACCAAAGGATCTAAGTAAAGTTTTTCAAAGTTTGGCATTTTCAGCTATCATCTATAGACTATCAAGTATTACATAAATTCCCAAAGTTGACATTTGCATTACTTTTACAATTCAAAGTCTAATCAAGTTTGACATTTGTAGCTATCAGCAATGTAAAATTAAATGGTTAAAGTAATGCAAGCTAAATATGATTACTTACAAGACCGTCGGTAGAGTTCCATATAATTTCTTTATTAACTCTATTTCAGAAACTTTGGAACCTTCACAAGTTTCAGATCATATCCTATTATCAATTATCTCAATCTTCTCATTCTTTAGATTGAAACAAATGATGTAGTAATGAGATTCCCGAAGTATATTGAAAAACACCTACATTGATATTGAAAATATAAGTCATTTAAAATATATATTGTAGATAAACAGTTATTTGATTTAACAAATTTGTTAACAGAAAAAAAATAATCTAAATAACTTACCAAATCAACGTTTAACAAATTTGATAAAGAATCATCTTCAACGCATCCAGCTAAAAACAAATTTTCTTGAAAAGATTCATATCTATCGTCTTTTGATGTACTTTCAATATTCAAAGAAATAGGCCATAAAAAATATATATATTAAAATTCACTTATCTATGATAATTAAAAAAAAAATCATACCGTAACTTGTGTGTTACAGAATAATCTTTTTGGAGCATTACTAGATAGTTTGCATTCTCTATAATTGAGCAAAATGCACCACATATCTACGATATCAGAAAATATCCATTGTTCATAATAAAAAGATTCAAATTTTACACGTTCTACTCCAAAAGGAAAATCTTGTAGTCTGGAATATTGTTTCCTATATATTAATAAACAAAACAAAAAAAACAAAACACTAAAAAGTTATATTTATAAACAAAACACTAAAAAGTTATATTGGTAAACAAAAACACTAAAAAGTTATATTGTTTTAAAACTTACATTGGGTTTTTGCTCATCTCGAATAATGCATTGGTCGCATTAAATTCTTCCGTTGATGCTTGAATTTCGTCAAATTCTAAAATCATTTGACTTTCTTCTGGAGGTGTTAAAAGAGAAATAATTTCCACATTTTCCAGATTTGGTTTTTCTTCTAGTGGTGTTAAGTTAACATTTCTAATGATTTACATAGTGTTACTTCTTCACCTGGATTTGAATAAAATTTAATACTCAAATCAAAAGAGGGTATTTCATCAAAAGTTTGCTTCTCTTTTTCATGAATATTTGATTCAGATTTCCCAAAATCAAGCTTGTTTTGTTGATGACTTAAATGTACTTGACTTTCTTCAATTTTCAAAGAAACCGATTCAGATTTAGTTTTTTGAAGTCTTAAATATTCTGTATTAAGCTTTACTAGTTTTGCTCCATTTATCACACGATCCCACTCATCTTTTAATTCTTCGACTTCTTTGGAATTCGGAAAGTTTGATAATCCTTTCTTAAGTGAATCCTTCATTTCTATTATTAAAGTTTCCAACAAAAAAAAGCTATTCTTTGTTTTGCGAACAAAGCCTGTTAAATCATGATCAAAATATAAGATTAATTATATTTTGTTTATAAAATAACTTTTAATTAAAAGAAAATTATAAAAATATATTTGTATTAAAGATATACCTTTTCATCATCAACTTTTCTCAAAATATCTTTTTTGTCTTCTTTCATTTCAATACGTTTCTTCTTAAAATCTTCACTATGCTTATTAACACGTTGGATACAAGCACGCGTTGATACATTTCCTTGTTTATCCTTAAATACGTGAACTTGTAGATAAGCAAAGTGAAATATAATAGTTGATACCAAACGCACGTATGGAGAGTAATATTATAATCAAATTAATGATGAAGCTATGTTGACTAATATAATATCTCATATAAAACAATTTATAAAATTTGAAATCAAACAAAACAACAAAGAAACACACCATGTTCTTGCATGCGAAGCAACATTTGATTCGCCAAAGAATTAATCTTTTGCATTTTCCATCTTTTCCTAAAAAACGAGTATAACATGTAACTTTATTTTAAACAAACATATGTTAATAGCAGTAGAAATTCTCATAGTTTTATATGTGTTGTATGACCTGATCCTACAGATTGTCAAAGAAGCTAGAACATCTTATAATAAGATCAAGTTCCAATTGATCTTAACAATAAATCTACAAGTTGTAATAAGTAAATACGTATGTTGAGTACTTGAGTTATAAGTAAAGTCACACAAAAGAGGAATCCTATAAAATGGTTGCCTATTCTATAAATTGAAGTTATGTTGAGTAATATAATATTTGATATCAAAATTCAAAATCAGAGAGAACTACAAAAGAAACACACCAGTTGTTGCATGCGTAAGCGAGATGTGATGCACCGACAAATAACCGCTCGCATTTTCCAAGTTTCCTAAAAGCAACCAAAAGAAATATGATATGCAATTTTCTTTTAAAGCAACAAATGTTTACTTATTATATTAAAAAAAAAAAAAAAAAAAACCTTTAAATTAATGTGTTTTTGAACTTCAAGTTTCGATTCTTTTGTTCTTTCTCTTTATTTTCTTACGTAATCACTTCTTTAGTCGTTAAGACATTTATTCCATCTTCACTTATCCTTTGATACCTCTCCTCCATCTTTTGGCTCATCGTTCAACAAACTCTTTTCATTAGACGTATTCTTATCACAGTGACTTCTATCCACCAAGTAATCAAACTCTGATGCTTCTCTGATTCTTAGTAACTCAGTAACCCATGTTTTCAATGGTGGAAGAGAATAATCGATATCAATGAAATTGCATTGGATCTTTTGAACATAAAATAGCTGCAAAACGTAAATGTATAAATAAATAAATTAAAAAAAAAATGAAAGAAAAAAAGAATGAAGAGTAATTACCGTAAGGAATGTCAAAGGTCCACAACAATATGATTTTCTGTTGTTCGGATCCCATTCTTTTTTACACTTCTTCAAACAATCGATTAAATATCCACACCAATCCATTTGATTAATCTTTCCATGATCAGATGAAATAGAGTACAAAATCCTTTGATTTGAGGTCCCATCTTTCATTGCCTCAAATAATACAGTAGCAATCAAAACAAGTATATTTATCATAAAGATTTTTCCTCTATTTTTGTTTGTCAAATTCTTTCTACAATGATTTTGGTTTCACCTTATTTGTATCCTTCTCCAAGGCTTTGAATTGCTTTCTCCAAGTTTTAACACATTTATCTTCACTTTTCACTCTCTCGGTGGTCGATTGGCATACCACCGCATGGAAAACCAAGGATTTCTTTACCGATTCTTTTGTTATTTTAATATCTCCTTCCAATGTTTCATTGTCATGGTTGATTCACAAAGTTTTGTACTACATGTTGTGCCAATCTACTTGGAATGATATTAATTTTAAATCAAGTAAACTTTCGAATCCCATCTTTTTAAGACTTTGCACGCATTAGCATCGATCTTAAGAATCGAACGACTTTAAATAATTGAGTTGGAGATCCCTGTTCTTAAACACATCATTACTTTTAACCAATTTTGAGTAGAACATTCACCTTCAAAAGTTTTTCTTGATGCTTCATACTTTCTAACTTCTTTTGTTTAACCTTTGATGAATCATTTTTCCAACTTCTTTGTTCTTCCTCTTCTGTTATATTAAATTCAAAATCTTCTATTCTTTTTTGTGCTTCATTTCCTTCACAATCTTTATCTTCTTTAGCTGCCTCATACTCATTATCTATTTCTCCATCATCTTCATTATTATCATAATCATCATCATCATCATCATCATCATCATCATCATCATCATCATCATCAACATCATCATTTTCAGAATCTTCTTCATCGCTATCAGTTTCATCATCAAATTTAAATTCTTCCTCTTCATCATCATCATCATCATTATAAACTTGTATTTCATCTTCTTCAATATCATCAGCAAGATCATATTCATTAAGTTCATCTTCTTCTTCATCATCAGTATGTTCGATGTCAATTGAAATATCATTATCTTCAGATAAATCTGTGTTATATGTTTTTTCTGAAATAAAAAACATATAAGATTTTCACATATGTACTTATAAATAATTTTATGTTTCATTTATCTTAAGGTGTACGACAAAAAATGAATTGAAATGCACACAACAATAGCAAACTCAATCACGCGTGGCCAAGATATTGGATAGACAGTTGACAGAGTAAAGAAATGATAGCAGGCAAATGACACATTGCAAAATTAGTAAACAAGGCAGTAAGAAAAACATGAAACCATGCAAAATCAAAAGAAAAAGTGCACAAAAGCAAATCGAAGACTAAAACAAAGACCATAGACTCAAAGAAGAGTAAGCAAACGCAACTGATTAACATATATCAACGCAATGGTAAGCATTAGACCTAAACTTATGGCAAACCAGATTTAAAAGTATAACTAGTTATTCGAAGTTTACAATTAGGGGGTAAAGGAGGAATTCTTTTGATGATTATTCGTAAAACAAGTTTGCAATTAAGTTTGACTACGGATACAAGTATTTGAGTATTCGCGCCACATTATCATCATTAAAAGGAGTGACTATTGATACAAGTAAAACTAACAATTAGCGAATAATTCGAGCTTGCTAACAACTAAATACAATTATTGCCTAACAACCAAAAACTTCACCATCTTCATATTAATATATATATATATATATATATATATATATATATATATATATATATATATATATATATATATATATGTATATATCATTTTTGTAAATAATAACAATTTAACTATATTTTCATCATGTAAAATCACATAATTTAATGAACATAACATATTTCAAAAATACCTTTCCCTACTTGTCGTATTCGTCTTCTTCTTTTTGTTCTTCTTCTTGCAGGATCATCTTTTTCATAATAAGATTTTAGTAATTTATTAATAAAATTAAACTTCTTCTTCCTTCTATTACTTGTCCTTTTTGTTAAAGAAATCAGGACACCTGTAATAACAAAATAATTACAATAATTACAATAATAATAATAATAATAATAATAATAATAATAATAATAATAATAATAAACAAAATAATAATAATAATAATAATAATAATAATAATAATAATAATAATAATAATAATAATAATAATTATAATAATTATAATAATAGTAGCAGTGTTAATATCAGAATAACTATCATAATAAGGATATTTTTAATATCAGAGTAACTGTATTAAGTAGTTATTCTGATATTATACATGGTAATATCATAAAAGGTTGTAAGATAAACTAAGCAAATATACCTAACAATTCTGCGATTTGAATAACAGAATTTGTTGTCAAATTATGATTTCTTTTTTTCTTCGCCATCAAATTTTTTTTTTCTTGGGGATCTGGAATTTGATTTTTGGGGTTTATGTTTTTATGAATTGAAATAAAATTATAAGAGAAAAAATGCATTCATTTAATTTTAATATACTGGGTGGTTGATTTTTTTAACCCGATCAGTATGGAAAGATAAAACCCGAACAAATTTTTTTTTTTCTATTTTATGTGATATTCAAGTTTTTTACGTTTTATTTTTGTTTATAATGTGATATTATCAAGGTTTGCAAAAATCGTGAATCATATTGACATTTTTGACAAGTTTTGTGTATTTCCGGCAAGTTTGGGTAACCCCGGAAAGATTTGTTCAGGGTTGCAAAAATAGTGATCGGTGATAAATCATATTGACATTTTTGGCAAGCTTTTCGTATTTTACCTTAAGTTTTGATATTCCCAGCAAACTTTTCCTTGAAAAGCATCTTATAAATAAATATAAATTGTGATTAAAACTAATTTATTACGATATTAATGTATTTTTCCGCAGGATTTGCAAGTTTTCGGTAAGTTTGAGCATCGTTAACGACAGTTGACTGACTTGTTTGAGTGATTTACACAAATTGGAAAGGTCGGTGGCTCAGTAGCGTGTAATCGGTGATTAATTGGCCTTGTAGACTTTTTGTAGACTTTTTTTGCGACCTTGGATATTATAGAAACTTAAAGATTAAAAATGTGATTTCGAGTAATCTTATTTTTTATAAATATAGTTGTTTGATAACTAAATATAGTTTGTTAAAATAAGATTACATTTTTTTCTTTATTCTACTTAAGGTTGAGCTATCTGATTTGATCGATTGGACCGACCAATAAAACCGACTGCATGTGTATTTGTGCGGTTCAAATCATTCGATCTGTTTGACATACAAACATGACATTTTTTAGCGTATTTGGACTGACCACATTTTGTTTGGTTTTGGTATTTGGTTTTTGAATAATTAGAGTGCGAGCAAAAGAAACGAAAGAGATTTTTTTAGGTAGAATGATTTAATATGCAAAAGAAATGAACGAAATTTTTTTGCTTTAAAGCTCTGAATAATGGTATCCATCTTTTTGCTTAAAGCCCTGAATAATTGTCCATTTTTGTTAGAAGCAATGTTTTGAAACCCGTGTTTATAATCGACCCGGTCGAGTCACCGGTCACCGGGTCAACCGGTTCGACCGTCGGGTTAACCCGGCTTTCCATTAAAAATATATATAAAAAAAATAACCGGGTCAACCGGTTCGACCGCCGGGTCAATCCGGGTCAACCCGGTTTTTATTAAAAAAATTTGGAAAAAACCAAACCCAGCCGGGTTTCGAGAACCGGGTTGACCCGGGTCACTCAAAACCCGACGGGTCTTACTGGTTAACCCGGTTTTAGAAACACGAGTTATTTTGACCCATTTTTTTTCCCGGAACCGGTCCAACCGGTTAACCCGGCCGGGTCGACCCGGGTTTCAAAACATTGGTTAGAAGCCCTGAAATCCTGAATAATACAAATGGGCCTCTTTTTTATACAAAAGTCAATAATGGTATCCATCTTTTTGCTTAAAGCCATGAATAATAGTCCATTTTGTTAGAAGCCCAATTTCCTTTTTTTTTTAAACCCAAATGTTTTTTTAGACGTAAATGTTATAACGCCCAAAAACATGATCCAATATCACAGTCACTTCTCTTCTAAAATATCAAACACACTCTGATACCTTCACAAAACTAAAATTTTAAAAATCAAATTGCATTCAATGGATCATCCACTACATATTCGTAATACTTGTAAAACAAAGGAATTAAAAATATAACGAATCATATCTTGTTTTGTTATAATTTTAGTTTAAGTTCTTATAATGTTTATTCTAATATTTTTATTATTATTTTTTCGATTAAAATCTTTTATTCGGTTCTACTAAAAATAAAGCGGAGGTTAGTTTTATTTTTTCGTTAATAATATTATTATTGACATGATACATCAAACCATAACACAATAGTGGCGATAAGATGGAATTTTGGAGAGAAGAAAGTTAGAGGTTTAGGAACTTATTGAGAGAAAGAAAATATATTATTATGAATTCCAACTCTACCTTGGGAGGTAGAGAGTATTTATAGTCTTACATAAAACGCCACACAACGGGTATATGGATCGTGCATACAGTTAGAGGTAAAGACCGTTAGTCCTCCACGGTGTTACTTAACTAAATACTACTTAACTTAAAATAACTACGACTACGAGCTTTCTAACGATTACATATACTGAGGTGACCGACTTTAATACCGGAATTTCTAATTCCTAACAATCTAACCCCTATAGGAGGTCACCTCAATCATGTACCTAAAATTACATTGAATACAAATAGATATTACATTTAACAATTGTTCTTGCATTCTTGATGTAGTACTTTGCTCAAGCTCGTAGTCATTGATTCTTCTCATTGCATGTTTGGTTACTCCAAGTGGAGGTCTTTTACGATCCACGTGATAATAAATTTGAGCCACTTTTGAGATCATCAACTATCAAAAATCTCTCGACATCCATTGTGGTGTTGGTATTATGTGATGTTGTGACATTTAGGACCGACATGCTCACATTCGGATCATGATATCTTCTCATCGAGTAGCGGAAGCTTTAGTTGATTCATGATATTGGCGCAGCAGAAAGCGTAAGCATGGAGTGAAAATATCGAGTCATTGATGCACTAATCATGATTTCTTTTGAGATGAATGTGTTAAGTGAGCATGCGGCTATGGATTGACCGCTTCATTCGATCACCGCAAACGTCGGGTGTACCGCATACAACAGCTTAGCAATAAATCGCACGAAAGTGTCTTTGATCACTTTCGTTGAATTGAGGTACACGCCCACGGTTCCCCGTTGATCAAGACATGTACCGCCCGTGATCGTATAATTCAAGAATTTCCTTGACAGGTTTCGCAATGCTCTAGTCGTTCTCAAACCGAACATCTCAAAGAAGACAACACGGAGTGAGTGAACCAAATAATTTAAGTCCACCGATTGATGAAAAGAGATTTGAAAACAATCGTATTGCTCAATAGAAATTGTTTTTGCAATACAACGAAGGTTTTATTGAAAATCAATTATCAATCATAAAAACACCTTTTGGTTTGAAAATGAGTACACGGTCGATGTGCTAAAGAAAAGAGTTGTTAAACACAAAGACCGGTTTTTCAAAGGTATCCGTCAATCCATAACTCGAACCGTGATTGATTCAAGAGATTGAATCGCCCCATTGTTTCTGCTCGCTTGTCACATGGTTGATCTATATAATAGATCTCACATGCCACCTACCAGAGCTTGTTTGATGTTGGCTCCGAAGGCTTTCCATCTTCATTGTGAATATGTATACACATCACTCGGATGTTCCGCAATACCACAAGGATAATGCGTAGGACTCAAGATATAATCTCTTTCCACATTGTGTGAAAAGAGAGTCTTCATTGAAAGTGTCCTAATGAGATTTATTGATGATCTCGTGGCTCTAGACTCAATTTTGTGCATATTTGATCCCGTGTCGGAGACTAGGAGAGGGTCTCCTTCTTCAATATCAACAATCTCTAAGAGAAAGTCGATAGATAATGTTGGTTCCCGTGAGAATGAAACAAGTCCTTTAAGAGGAACTTGAGTGGTTTGGAAAGTTGAAGTGCAGTGTGTCACCGGGTCCATGACGCCTTGTCTTCAATACCGATGTTACCATCAAGAGTATATGAATTGAACCCGGTTTCGCCCTAAGGTTGAATAAATGGAGGGCTATTTGTTTTCACCCTTTCTCATTCAATTCTTTTTAATTCTTCAACCCTTCCTTGCTTACCGAGACTTCATAGCTAGAACCTTGTTGGGTTTATTCCAAGACTAGCTCGGCCTCATCCGCACTCTTCCCATATCTCATTTTTCTCCTTTTATCATCATACCTAAGAACTCTACACTAACTAGTGGATAGTCCTCGGTAGATCCCTCCGGCTCGGCGGATCATGGGAACACATACCTAACCTTATCATCCTTATATCACCGCATATAAAGTAAAGTTGGTCGGTCTATTTGGTATTGTTCATCCGCCATTGGAACCAATTGAAAACCATTTGAAAATCAATCCAGATACTTGTGATATATTATCAAAACATTTTGTACCGAATTGTTTTTGATATTTTTAGAATAAGTGCTCCCTCAACATGTGCATCAAATGTTTGAAATCGTTTTGCACACGGAGGCAAGAGGAAGAAATTACTTTGATTACCATTTTCTAAAAGATATCAACATCACTTCCTTGATCAAATCAAGTAGATAAAGCATTTCCGGAAGGATGAGGTTTCCATAAGTTTGCTCCCCTCAATATGTGCCTCGAGGTTTGAAAAGAGTTTTGCACATACTAGAGGAACCCGCACATTGAGATAAATGATCACGCTTCAAATCATAGGTTTAAGATAGATGCTCCCCTCAACATGTGCATTGAAAATTTGAAATCGTTTGTCACATGTGGGAAGGATAGCATGTACATCCTTATAAAACCATTTACCGAATTATCGCTTAAATCCAATTTAAATCACACATTCTCCCCGATCACAATTATCAAATCATTTGAGATTTGTGATCTCTTATAGATTTAAATTGATTTTGAAAGCTTTTAAGGAGAATTGTGACTTGATTATGAAAGCGTTTTAACCGATAAGGATCGGATTTTAAGACTTTAAACTCCATTGATAAAACATGCATGTATATCTTTTGAAAACAATTTAATGCCAAATAACTTTTTAATTTAATTGAAATCATTCTCCCTCAATCAATGACATAGGTTGTTGATTGAGAGATAGAGATTTTGACAAATAAGTCCCGATGATTATCAAAAATAGAGACCGAGTTATTTTTCAAAGCGCTTAGTTTTCAAGCAGATAAATGTTTATAGAATCGAGCATGGAATTTTGAAAACATGATAAAGCATGGCTCGTTTTTTCTTTGAAAAGCGGTTATCGCTCGAAATGACAATAAACCATTGTTTCTCTTTCTCCCAAAAATATTTTTTTTTTTTGAATTTTTTTTTTTTTTTATTTTTTTTTTTAAAATTCGAACAACATCTAAAGTCCCGTGTCATTCTTTGAATGACAGCACAAAGACCGTAGATATTATCGAATCGAGAAAAACATGACAAAATGACAATATTTTTGAAGATTTTTCGAATTTTTCAAATTTTTATGGATTTTGAAAGTTTTATATTTTTCTATTTGATTTTTTGAAGGTTTTATAATTTTGTATTTTGTTTTTCGAATAAATATTTACAAGAGATAAATTAGTTTAAGAGAATGATGAAATGAGTACCGAGATAAAGATATCGCTCAAAGACGTTGTAGAAGAAAGGAATCAACATCTCTTAAACTTTCGCCACCAAAGCATTCGAGGCTTCTAAGAAAATCGTCTCGAACATGAGCCTTCTCAATTTGAATCTTTGGTAGCTTCCCCAAACCGACAAACATCGAATAAAGACCATTTCCCAAAGAAGTAGAGTTGAATACAAAGCGGTCTCATTGATTGAAGCTCAAGACCCAAGAACACGAGAACACCAAGTAACAAGTTGAAACATTGATCGTCTCCTGGTTATCAAACCGGATTAACCGACACGACCGATCACATGAACTCCGTGCATCCCCGATGTACACCTTACTCTTCGAGATTGACCATTGTCTATTTGGGGAACAATATATCAACATCTTCATTTTACCAAGTGCATTCCGCTTATCTAACATATAACCAATAGCACATAATGTACACATGTACCCAACAAGAGTAGAGACGATGACATCCATGTAACATGTTGAGTCACTAATCATCTCTCGTGGATGTCAACTCAAATAATCGAATTAGCTCGATCAAGTGAACATGTTGTGCATATATAACCGAAGCACTTTATCATAAACCGTATATAAGATGTCGATAGGCGATCATCTCACGCTCCAAATATTCTTCTCACATTTCTTCCAACCGAATCAAGTAACATATACCAAAGGTCTCAGAGACCACTTCCCCAAATAGTTGGAATAATACATCCTTCCCCAAATAGTTGGAATAATATATCCTTCCCCAAATGGTTGGAATAATACACCAAAGGCTACGAGTAAAACACCGAGTTTCTACGGTTATGACCATTGTCTTTCCGGATAACTTCAATCGAAGAAGTGTTAAGTTCATCAAGTGTACTCGTTGTGCTTTTAGATATATGTCTCCTCCCCTTGCTAGTTTTTATACCTCGTAATCAAGAAACATAATACACTCATATACTTGAAATAGAGAAGAACACAATTAGCTCAAATATATCTCGTGAGAATCAATCACATCAAACTCTCTCTCGACTATCTTTATCAACCAATTGTAGACAATTTGAAGTGATCATCGATGAAGAAAACCCGATATACCAAACTTGAAATTCAAGTCGAATTCCCGCATTTGTATCTTAAGCTTGCACTTTAATGATGGAAGAACGGTGTCGAGAATCTATGCTTCAAGCAAATCTCTAAGTACTCACAACTCAAACAAAGTATGAGACATTAACACCTCTTGAGATTATCCACATCGACATCGTAAAACAAAGTCTTTAACCATCCACCATCCATCGCCGGTAACTAGATAAACCAAGTCTTCAACTTAACATTCTTAGACCCGAGCAAGATATCAAATAAGAACACGCCTTTGTGAAATTTAACTTCAATCTCAAATGAGTGATAAATGATTAACTCAAGTAATCAACTTGTGTCAAATGCCCAACACGTGAATAAACATACAATCGGATGTACATTGATCCACCGAATGAACCGAACAAATGATTCCTCAATATCAATGCATTCTTCCTAAAAGTATACATGTAGAGACCGATCCGAAGAATCACCAATAATGTCTTCGATAGGATGAGGTAGTCATTTTCCTTAATGTTCATGTGGTTGATTTATAGTGCATAATGAGAGGAACAATAATCCGTAAAGATTTGGCAAAGAAATACCAAAGAGCGGATCATTATCCATGAACAACAATCCGTGAAGATTTGGCACAAGAATACCAAAGAGCGGATCATTATTCAATAGTGCAACTTACAATATCATGATAGTCATTATAAACGCCTTGTGAATCAGGAGATAAGGTTTCTTGAGAATTCCAAGAAGTACTTCTTAGATGGTGAACCAGTTGAGTCAATAGAAACCGGAGCATGAGCTTCGTGTCGGATGATCAACATTCGTCGGAGGTTGAAAGTACTCATCAAACATATCTTTGAAAACAATGAATCCCAAACATTGATTCCCAATTATCCTTAGTAAGTGAAGCATTAGGCGTTGGAGGAGAGTCATCAAAATCAAAACAATGAATCCCAGTTATCCTTAGTATATTCACTCTTCATCAAAAGAATATACACTCATCATCATCAAAATTAAGTCGATAACCATTATTCAAACATCCATCATCATGTAGTATATTCACTCTTTCCCCTCAAAATTGCATCCGGTTGCCATTTTGATTTAACAAGTGAATAAGAGTATACACCAATGAACGAGATCCACTTGATGACCGAATGAGCGTGGAAAACATGAAGCTTGTTGATGAAGAATGTAGATGAGTATGGCCATTCATGAGAGAATTTCTCTTTTGAAGATAAAGCGCACGTAAGAGCGTACACTTTTCTTTTCTTTGAAGAACGGGCTCAAGTGTTATCTGCAGACACCATAATGATGAAGTACGAGGCCCGAATCGATTTGAACAGACGTCATTGTTAAGAGCCCAATCATATGTTTAGAGCCACCAATCCAAATACCAAGGGACGATTTGTACGACCGCTTTGGACAATGACGAAGACGAGAATTGGAAACATTGGATCCCCACGCGTCGATGGGTTCCTTTTGGTTAGCACAAACAATCTTTGAATCAACAGAAACCCTAGATGCAATGGCATTATCCCTAGGAGTCGAACTAGTAGAAGCATCGACTTAGTCAAATGACATTTTGTGCTTAATGGGATTATTCTACCGCTTGGCTTCCAAACCTTAACAGCACTATTCTAGGCATAGTGGATCTAGCTAAGGGTAAGGTTTGCCATTCGTTAATATTCGACTGTGGGCTTCCACCGAAATCCTACATTTGTAAACACATTCCCTGTAGGTTTCAAGATTGCTTAACTGCTTTGCTCTCCAAACTTTCTTAATCGGGTTATGAATCTTAGACCTCGTAAATAACACATCACATTTATCATGATTACCGTAAAATAAACATTTTTACATGTTTTGCAGACAAAGATGAGGCCTCGAATTAATTTCAAGAAGCTTAGAGCTAATACTAGAACTAACACGATTCTTTTGTTCAAATCAAACTTCTTGTCCCTATGGTGTTCTTTCACTTCCTTATCATGAACACTTTTAGTTCATGTAATCCTATCCTTCTTTGCATTGCTTCTAGGTTTTGACCCGCTAACTTTAGTGTCAATCTTAACATCCGTAGAAGTAACGATGGGAACATTACATGGCTTCACTACTTTCGCATTCCCGGTCTAGAAGTGCTGGATCCGAAATTCTAGGAGGCACATCAAAGGTTGCTTGCTTGAATTTTGACATGGAACAAGGCATATCAAGGGTCACATGCTTGGCTTTAGGCATAGAACAAGGCACAACTATTCTATCTCGCCTATTGCTAGATTTCGGACTTGTGACAATTACATACTCTAAGAGTTCCCGAGATCGTTTGGCATCCATGCAGCATAGGCTATAGTACTATCAAAAGGTTTTTCTAATCTTTCATCTTCAACAATCTCACGGAGACCCTTCAAACTGTCCTTAAGGTATGAGAGATATGCTTTATGTGCAAGTTCATTATTCCTAATGGGCGGGGAATATATAACATATCGATAGCATATTTATCACAAGCGTAAACCTTAGGAACAGTAGTATTTGCAATTTGGGATTGGCAACTTTCCTTTCACCTCACGCTTGATTCTCAATATCGTTAAGTAAAGAAGTTATCTTTTCAATTTGTTTATCATGATTAACTTTAAATGAATCACATAACTCTTTGTTTTGATCATTAACCTTTGAAATTTCACTTTAAAACAATCATTTTCCTTTTGCAAGTTATCAATTATGTTTTGAAGTTGGAAATTCGAGAATCTAAAGGAGGAGGCATATGGGAACCAACACATCCTTCTTTTCACCTTTCGTTGTGAAATTTGGGCTTTCAATCTTTTGATCGTGTTATAATGAGCTCGAATTTGTTCATCACGCTTGCTAATTTCAAAATCGCATCAAACTCGGGAGCATCGAGGATGTCTTGATATTTGAGGTTTTAACATTTTCTTTGAGATGTTGATGTTTTAATTGCAAAGCAAGATGTTCAACTTCTAATTTAGAATAATGTTTGACCAAGTTATCATGATCATCCTGTTCTATTTTCTCATGCAATTTTGAATTTGTTGTTTCAAGCTCAATGACACGATCATGGGAGACTTTCGAGCAACAGATAATTCATGAAATTGAGAAGCATTAATGGAACAATTTGTAGCGTTGAAAACACATCTTGAGCAATACATTCGTAAATCGATTCTCATTCAGTGTATGCAAGTTCTTCCTCTCAATCTCATTATATTTTAATTCTCTCATAATCACTAACCTCAACAATCATTGCATCAAATTCCTTTTCCATTTCTTTAATGTCGAATTCATTCCTTTTTAAGACTCTCAAAATGATCTTTTAGTTGTTTAAAGAAAGGCATGACTTCGCTTAAATAACATTCTTTAGTTTGCTCAAACCCCTTTCTCCTTCAAGAATACCAATGGGTGTGATCCTTTTCTTGCAAGTTTTCTCAAAATCAACAAATAGTTGAAAGATAACATATTGACTAATTAAGGTCTTGCTTTTAGTGGCAATTGTTCTAGGAACAAGATGCATTGGTGTATTCGGAGGATACACAACGCTTCTAGGCATTTTCCTAAGGGAGGGTTCGTTACAACAAGATTCTCTCGCTTTTGCTTATCTAAATCCTTTTCCGAACACTTGTTCGTGGGGTTAATAGAGTCCGAGGCTTAAACTTGTTCAAGGAGATCCAATTTTCTTTAGTGTAATTATGGGGTTTGATCGTTATGTTATTCTTTTACACTCGTGATCTTCTAACTTCTTATTCATTTTCTCCCTAGTGACTTCATCGATTTCTTATCTTCCTCGGTGCACTCAACGCAACTAGGTTTCGCTAGGCTTAAGGATTTCATTACCATCATAAAGCACCTTATGAGCATTTCTAGCCTTTTAATTACCTCCGATTTGGTTCCTCAACAAGGGAATGCTATGCTTATCGCTTAAGACTCGATGCTTAGTGATCATGTGAGCAGCTTGAATGGTATTCCTTGTACGCATAACTTATTTTCAAGCTTGTTTTTCAAAGTTTTTAGATTGGAAAATCATTCAAAAGTTTTGATTCCTTAGCCTTGAATTCTTGCTTAAGCATTTTAACATTTTCTTGAAGTTCGTGTTTTTGCTTAGCGCTTTGGAAAGCTTTTCTTGTAAGGAGTTTAACTCTTGTTTTAATACTTCTTTCTAAAATTACTTTTTCTAATAATTGTACGATTTGGATATCCATCTCCCGCTCACGAGTGGTAAGTTCAAACTTAGCACTGCTCAGATATGGCAACTTGATCCTTATAGGTATTGAGTTCAGTGGTCAAGGAATCATCAGCACAAATGCAAAGGTACTCATGCAATTCATAATCATCATTTTGAGAAGAAGATGCATACCTAGGTACCGCAGAAACTTTCATGCAACTTTCCTCTGCATTAACGTGCATGTGTTGTGGCGGTGCATCTCTATCTTGGGTACATCCGAAGCTTCCATGGAGCTGCCTTTGCATTAGCTTGCACGGGTTGTGACTGGTGCACCTCTCTCTTGTGAACATGAGCATGAAGATTCTATTTTAGCATTGTCCGACTCATCATTATTTGTTTTCTAACATTCTCGCATTCAAGAACACCCGATTCTTCCACGTATACATTACCCAACTTATCACAACAATCTCTCAACCGCACCGACACTCATTCACTTTTTCATCCTTTTGTGCGCTTCCTCAATGTACTTTTTCACATTATCCATGAGTTGGATAAATGTCTCAATGAATTCTCGAATTTCCATTCCAAGATGTTTTTGAAGGAAATTCGGTCAAGTGTTGATCGAATCATGAATATTCCCACCGATGAATGGTGAAATTGTTTGTAGATTACTTGAAGAGTCTGACCGAACCATCCTTTTGAACTTCTTCATTGGTAAGTTGCGACTTTAAATGCTCTAAGTTCAACAAAGAAGCTTCTTGTCAATGTAGGTAAGTCCTGGCGGAAAAGAGCACTACATGTTCGATCCCCACTATGGATAACAACTGTATGAGGTGCGATGAAGTAGTTGATAGGGCTCAATGTCGCATTCCATTTGCATGGCATTTCGTAGTAGGTGCAATTCATTCTCATTGTACTCGTAACATGAAGATCTCACATCCTCGTTGTTTAATTCAAACATCTTTAATCGTTCAATGTAGCATCCATTATCATTATTATCCACAAGATCATACAATTTAAGCACTTCGAAATCACCGGGTCAAGAGAGTAAGACATGATGTGGTAGAATGCACGGATTTTACAAGTCTATGATTTAAACCGAGAAATAGAATCTTTCATGGATTTTACTAAAATCAAGACCAAACCGTTAAGCAATGACCAATGGAATGTGTTAAGATGACTGATGGATTGACACAATGATAGACAATTGTGTGTTAGGTCTTATGATTGTTTGTGGGATAAGCAGAGATGTTGTTTGGTTGTGATTTGGGTTGGTTGTTGCACGATTTTATGGAGAAATTTAGGTCTAAAAACTTAAAAGCTCAATAACTTCCTTTCGGAGAGGATTTGGGCCTCGAAAAATTCGTTTCACAACATCGTGGTGAAACCTCACAATATTCAGTCGTTCCGGTCATTTTGACAGTATTTCACGAAACGGAGTTACGGATCAAAAGTTATGGCCGTTTGAAGTTTTGACGTAAAAGTCAACTTTGGTCAAACCTCTTCTTCGTAAAAATCAACCAAGTCGCTATAACCCTTGAACCAAGTCGCTAAGCACCAAGTCGCTAACACCTAATTCGCTATACCACCAAGTCGCTAAAGTCCCAAGTCGCTAAACAAAGGCAAGTCGCTAAATAGTAACTCGCTAAGCCTCAAGTCGCTAGCAAAATTTTGGCAAAGCAAGCTAATCAAGTCGCTAAAGATTCAAGTCGCTAAATAGCAACTCGCTACTCGACCAAGTCGCTAACACCAAGTCGCTACCCGTAGTGGAGAGTCCACTACTTGTACTCAAAAGACAAGTCGCTAGGCCTAAGTCGCTAGCTCCAAAATCGCAACTCGCTACAAAATTGTAAAGCAAGTCGCTACTAAGAATAACAATCCGTGGCTCAAGTCGCTAGCAAGAAAATCTCAAAACACCACTTTTCAATCCAAAACAACCCAACCACGATGATTCAAGCTTACCAAATCAAAACCTAAACACTTGTGATGATTCTAAACACAAAAGTACTATCAAAATCCAAACTTTAACACTAGAAATCACCCAAATGATGCAAAACCACTAAACTTTTTCAAACTCAAAACCACCTAAAACCACTAGAAATCCAAAGATGTGTAAGATATGATCTAACCATGGCTCTTGATACCAATTGTAGGATATTGGTTTTCACATACACATCAAACCATAACAACAAAGTGGCGATATAAGATGATATTTTAGAGAGAAAGTTAGAGGTTTAGGGAACTTTAGTGAGAGAAAGAAAATCTTATTATGAGCTCCAACTCTACCTTGGGAGGTAGAGAGTATTTATAGTCTTACATAAAACGCCACACAACGGGCTATGGATCGGCATACAGGTGGGTAAAGACCCGTCCGTCCTCCACGGTGTTACTTAACTAAATACTACTTAACTTAAAATAACTACGACTACGAGCTTAACGATTACATATACTTGAGGTGACCGACTCTTTAATACCGGAATTTCTAATTCCTAACACACTTAGTTTTACATCTAAGGTGATATCGTCGAGATCATTTGTTTGTTCTAGCGTTGGTGAAACACAACCTAGCGTAGTAACAAATACTAGCAGAGGGAACCAATATACTAGCAAAGACGATCCAATAAACTAGCAATGTAATCGATCAATCAAGACACTAGCAAGACAAATCAATATTTAATATCGAAAATGTTTTCAAAAATATATTCAAATTATGTCTTATAAGTTTAGATAAGCTTCTTATAGCTTACTTTTAAGCTTTGATTAAGTTTTCAATCGCTTTTAGTGAATTTTAATTAGCTTATTAGAAGTTTTAATGTGATTTAGAAGATAAACACTTTATCTCGGTCACTTTCATCATAAAATTAGGATTCGTCAATAATTTTTGGATCATAACAGTTATATGTAGTTGCATACTAATAAATTTAATTGCATAAGTAGTCAAAATAGATTCATTTGGTTTTGTTTTAGCTTAAAAATTCATTTTCAGTTATTTAGATTGAATCAAAGTTCACTAAAGTCAAGTTTGCAAGTTTTGAAAAAAGTCAAAAAAATTTAGAACAGTTTTGAAATAGCGTTATTTATATATTTTTAATTTCTTTATTTTAAGTTCAAATTTGCTAATACTTTTGCGATTCTAGACTCTGTAAGATATTCTTTGATATAGTATTTTTGTTTTATTTTTAAGAATTTTCTTTCAAAGCTTTTGCGATTCTAGACTCTGTAAGATAGTCTTTGATATACACAAAATTATTATGGCTGTAAGATAGACTTTTGCGATTCTAGACTCTGTAAGATAGTCTTTGATATACACAAAATTATTATGGCTGTTTGGTATTCGCAGTCATGTACTCTCGGTTGGTCAATGTATTCCCTAGTGATCAATCCTGCAACAAAGTAAGGCTGTTTGGTATTCGCAGTCATGTACTCTCGGTTGGTCAATGTATTCCCTAGTAGCTCCTTAAAGTAAGGCTGTTTGGTATTCCCAGTCATGTAATCTCAGCGTCCCTCTCAGAATACAAGCATACTATAAAACAGACATATTCCTCCAAATAATACCCAATCCGAACCGTATCCCCTGATATCTATAGTTTACAAATATTTTTACACTTAGTTTTACAACTAATTATAGTTGACTTAATTAGGTAGAAAATTTTATCTATATTCTGTGTGTGATTTACTTTCTATTTTTTAGTTGAACGACTAATTTGATATCTAGCAAATGATCCGTACATTTGTAACTCTGTTCTAGGGTGTTTTGAGTAAATGATATTGGTTTAGATAGTTTATTCTTGGTTACTATATAGTCAGAATTTGCATGATATCAATAGTTTTTTTCTTTTAAAAGTGAAAATTAGGATTCGTCAATAATTTTTGCATCATAACAGTTAGATGATAAAACTATATTAGCTTTGAACCTATCAATCTACCCATCACATAATTGAATTTTTTTTTAATTCTAATTCAGAAGAACATGATGAAGAAGACGAGTCTGTTTTTTCTGAAGATACAGAAAAGGATCTCTCTGTTCTCAAATACAAGAAATCAACCAAGAAGAGTGTTTATTCTTTTTGTATTTTTTTTGACTTTTTAAATTGAAAATGATTTCCTTATTAAATACTCACATGTTTAATAAGAAAATCAGTTGCAAACTCGTTTATTTATTTTAAAAATTAATCAAACTTCATTTAATTTTTCAAGACCATTAAAAACGACTACTTCATCTAATAAATTTGTGATGAAAGAAATTGTTTGTAAAGAAAAGAAACCATTCAGAAAGAAGGGTAAAGTTTACTTGACTACATAAGAATACATCCAACCAACAGATCTCAGAACAAGAAGCGCTCCTCTCAATTTCTATGAGGCAGTAAAGCACATATAAAAAATTCCTTGTCTCAAAGATTTTGTAGCGTAATGGGTTTTAAAAGATTTTAAATCTTAATATTGCTCTTATACCATCAAACCTAGCTTGGAAAATCTTAAGTTGCTACAATGAAAAAGAAAAATCGCTGGTTTTAAAGGAGAAGAAATAAAGATTACAAGAGACTTGGTGCATGAGGTTTTAGGATTTCCAAAAGGAGATTTAAGAATTAATTTTGTAAAAAGATTAAATTACAAGACATTGAAGTTCAATCTTCAATCTTTTTGGAAACAATATGTTAACGAAGATGGAAAACTTATTGTGGAAACTGGCAATAGATCTTTTTCTAAAAACCTCAAGGACTTCATTCTGGCAACTGATACAGTTAATGATGTTTTCAAGTTAAATTTCATTATTTTGTTGGTCACTACAATGATTTGTTCAAGTGCGGGAGGAGAATCAAACATGAGATTTCTACCATCACTTTTGATCATTATGATAACATTATCAGAGTTGATTGGTGTGGTCTAATGATGGAATCTCTAGATCTAAATCCACCTAATCTAGAATCTGATTACGCAAATAAATGATATTGTGGTCCAATAACATTTCTTACGGTATTTTTTTTATATATATATTTTGGTTTTATTTTTTAACAAATATTTGAATTATTTTTTCACGATTCTGTCGTATATTAGATGGTTTGTTTAAAAGAACCAAATCAAATGAAGATGTCTTACATTATTGCTCAATGTAATTGTTGAGGAAAGTGGATCGTGAACATATAAGACTTAAAAATTTACGAGTTTTTGAAGATGATCGGGTTTTCTTGATGAGGAAGTTAATGATGAAATTGATCAACCAATTTTTGAATCTAGTGATGTTTTACTATTAGAGAATAAAGAGTGTCAGAAGATCAATGTCAACATTTGAATTCTGAAGTGCAACAGGTAATCTTAAAAGTTTGATTATAATGTTTTTTAAAAAACATAATATTTGATTGTTATAACTCTTTTTCTTCTTTTTATCATAACAAAATTTGTGAAACTTCAAAACCTATACAAGCTGAAAGTGATAATGATAATTCATCATCATCTGAAGAAAACCATCTTTTTTAATAATCATACTCCAATGAGGATTGAGAATTTTGGGAGTTCATCTTTGTTGGATGCTGCAAATGACCCTTCAATTCCTTCAATTTTGATTATCGAAATGAGGTATTCATTCATTTATAATAATATATTCATTTAATCATTTATTAATAATATATTTTTTTGACGCAGAATAACCAGTTCCAACCTTTTCATGCGACTGAATTATCAGAAGATAACAACTTGAATCGTGTTGATGTTCAAGAGGTATTAAATTGTTCAAGAACTTTAAATTTTTCTTATGTTATTTTGTTCCAAACTGAAATATCTTATACTATTACTTTAAAGTAGCATGATGAGATTCAGATTAGCAACTTTGAAACTTCAAAGCAAAAGCAGGTCAGATCGGCTATACTTGAGATACATATTTTAATAAGAAACTTATTACATAACTTTTTTTTAAGAAATGAATAACTTATTACATTAATTTGTTAATTTTTAGGAAGCTATTTCGATCCGAAATATGTATATCACATTTTTATTGCATGATGATATTCTTTCAAAAGATGAAGAAGTTGTTAATCTTAAGAAAGTACTTTTTCGCTTTTAATTGGAAAAGATGAAACAAAAAACAGAGAAGTGAAGGTGTAGTTAACGAGGATTTCTTTGAAGAAGCGAAATACCAAATGAAGGATGTGCCAAAGAAATTAATGATAACATCCATGATGAATCGGAGAATACAAGTAATATTCAAATGATTTCACGTGAAGTGGTACAACCTTTAAAAGTTGTTGAAGAAAGTTTTGTTGAAGAAAATGCTCCCTCTGCGGATCTTTCTATTCTTGATGAAACAAGTTTGCACGAGGAAGTCGCCAAACAATATTTGAACGAAAATGAAGATGATTACATGACCAATGAATTGCTTACTCCTTCGGAAGAACATGAAGATGGTAATGTTAAAAGCAATTCGATTGACATCGTGTGTGTCGAAAATGTTCACAAAGGATATAATGAAAACATGGATTTTGCTACGGTTTCTATAAGCGTTGATAAAGTGGTTAAAAAGTCTTTGTTGCATGTCCGAGAGTTCTTTGAAGAAAATGTTGCTAATCTTGATGTTTCTATTGGTGATGCTCCTACTCTTGATCTTCCCTCTTGTTGTAGCTTGGAAGAATTTCAGTTGTCGATACTGAAATGGATGATCCAAGCACAAAAGCATATGAAGAATTGTCACACATACAAGTTGAAATCGTGATATAGAATATGAAGGGCTTGTCAAAGAAAATAGTGATTGTGTACAAACTAAGAAAGATTTCTTTGTAGTATCCGATAAAGTGGTTAAAGAAAGTGTTCTTTGCATTTCTTTGAGAATCTTCTTTGAAGAAAATGTTGCTAGTATTGATGTTTCTATTCGTTATGCCCATACTCTTGATGTTCGTCTTCACTGCGGTTCGGAAGAAGTTCAAGATTTGGCCGATCTGAAATGCATGATGCAAGCACAAAAGCATATGAAGAAATGTCACACATACCAGTTGAAAGCCTTGCAATAGAAGATGAAGGGTTGTCAAAGAAAATAATGTTAACATCGAATTGGTGCGGTTTCTCTACGGTGATTGTTTAGAAACTAAGAAAGATGTCTTAGAAGTAGATGATATTGAGAAATTCAAGACTCGTTAGGCCCGAGATGCGAGATAGATGATGTCATAGAAACTAATAAAGTGGTTAAAGAAAGTGTTCTTTGAAGAAAATGTTCCCGATGATGATTTTCTCTGGCGATGAATCATGTTTGCACGAGGATGAAGATGCCGGCGTAAAGTCGAGTTAGAAGACAAAGGAAGTAATGTTAACATCGAATTGGTGCAGCTTTCTACACGATGATTGTTTAGAAACTAAGAAAGATGTCTTACAAGTAGATGAGATTGGGAATCCAAGACTACTTTGGGCACGAGATGCGAGATAGATGATGTCATAGAAACTAATAAAGTGGTTAAAGAAAGTGTTGCTGGAGAAAATGTTCCTAATGATGGTTTTTGTTGGAATCACTCCTAAACTATAATTCAAGTGTTAGTCATTATTATGTAATAGGTAGCTTATTATGGCCTTTATGTTTGTTATTAGCCTTAAGCTTATGTAGAAGGCCCATGAGCTTAGGCCCAAGCCTATAGGAGAAAGGATGGAAACTAGGAGTGTTGCCCTAGCTTTCCTCCTATAAATACCTTATGTAAACCCTCACTTGAGGGTTGGTTGTTCAATTTACTCTTTCACATACACTCTACGCTTAACCTTTCTCTTTTATACGTGTGTTTGTGTTTGGTATTTGTTCATCCGCCTCTCTTCTCTTCTCTATCTCTTTCTTATATGCTTGTGTTGTAAAACTAGTGACCTAACAGTGGTATCAATCGCCTAATAGTTGAGTGAACGTATTGTTTGAAGTGAGTTTTGGTCTCATGCTTAACTTGCGTCTCCATAACTTTGGCTTGATCAAAAGCGTATTTTTACACTTTTAATCCAAGATTCTTGTCCTTTCAACGTTATAAGGTGTTAAACTTCTGTTTTGGCAAAAGTTTCGAACTTTGTGTGTAGATCATCGTTTTCATCTAGTTTTTGTGTGAAGGTTCTATCCTACGCCAGAATTGTTTTAAGTGTTTTGGTTCATCAAGTTTCACACTTTTGTGTCTTTTGGTGTTATTGAAACTATTTCATCACACAAAAGCGGTTTAGAAACAACTTTGAGCATAATCATATTTACGAGTAATCCCACGCGTAGCAAAACCCTAAAATTACGCGTAAGGTTATCCTTGGCTTGATCTTCGTTTTGTGGTTTACTGTGTTTTCTTGCTTGGATAAGCCCGAAAATCGTCGACTTTGGATATCTTTTGCCTTTGTGATAGTGTAAAGATCATGAGATAAAACCTAAAATTACGCATAAGCATAAAGCTTACGCGTGAAAATCCTACGCATAAGATTTATCTTACGCATAAGCCTAGTCTTACGCATAAGGTAATCCCTCGCCTAACTGCTCACGCCTAACTTTGTGTCTCGCATAACTTTAGTGTCTTTTCCTACTTACGCGTAAGCTATACCTACGCGTAACTCTTGATTGTTACGCGTAACTTTAACTTTGGTGTTTTTTACGCATAAGTGCTACTTGGTTTATTGTGATTTCTACGCCTAAGGATACTTCATCAACAAAGGTTCATTCGACTACAAAGATCCATCAACACAAGTTATCAAAAAAAAAAAAAAAAAAAAAAATTATTTTTAGGGAGACTAAACGTTCAATTTTTACGAGATTCAAAATTTGGTTTAAGCTGTGAAAATTTTGGTCAAAATTCAAATTTTGGGCCTAAATTCAAATTTTTGGGTAAAATTTGGCGTCAAAATTGTCATATCTCAAATTTTTCTTACAACCTTAGAATTGAATTTTATAGTGAATTTCAAATTTTGAGAGTCAAAATTTTTCAAAATTATTTTGGAGGAAATTGCAATTCACTATATCGACCTTCATGTGCTATATCGACTTTGCACCTTTTCTTCTCTTTGATTCTTACAGGGAGTGAAATGGATTACGATCATAAAGATCCATTTGTGGCATTGAAAGAAGGATTCATGGCTATTCAACGGCATTGAGCGTCGGACATCATCAAATTCCCGATATCCCGATCGTGCAAGGTGAAAGAGTTGATGTACATGAAAGGAATGCTCAAATGGACGTTGAGAATGTTGTGATTCTTGCATCCGCCGTGTCATGCGGACAATGAGGTTGTAGCATTGAAGCGGGATGACGACAAGCGGATCCGGAGAAGATATCATACTTAACTACGACAAGGCCCAACTGTGACGAAGAACAAATAGTTGAGGAAGATATCTTACCCACCTATGACGACGATACGAGCGGATGGTCGAGGTACAATCTCGTTGATCATATTCGCTGCAGAATGCGATACAACAAAGCGAGCAACACGAATTCGATAATGAAGGAGAGGTTGACCGATGTGTTGCACAATGTCGAACAACTTTCTCATGTACGAGCCCTTACTTGTTAACAATTCAACTGAAGCGTCAAATCAAACTCTAGAATCGAAATCATTCTTCTCAAAAGACCATTTCGGTTTCAAAAGATTTTTCAAAACTTGAGGCTCATTGCATCTCTCTTGAACTTTAACTGCAAAACAATGTTTTAAACTCAGAGCCAAAAAGTAAATCTTTGAATGAACAAAGTAATCGTGTGGATACATGTTGGGTCTATTATAGATTTGATGATACAAAACAAGAAGAATGAAACATGAAGGACTTAAAGTGACAAGAAGGGAAACTACAAAAAGATGGAGGATTTGGAAGATTCTAGAAGATATGCTTAAAAGAATATTTAGTTTCCTAATTGTATTGTTTCCTAATTATATTATGATTCCTCTTGTAAACCCTAGATGTCTCTAGTATATAAAGAGACATAGGGTCATTAGTTTTAATGCGTGCGTACAAGATGTGAGCGTCTAGTAAAGGTGTGTGTGTGTGAGAACCTAGGCGTGAGGGATTTGGGAAAACGCCTAGGGTTTAGTGGTTTAATTAGTTAGTGTTAAAGATCAAGTCTTTGATCTTTATTATTATTTAGTTAGTTTATGATAATGAAAACCTTGTTCATTATAACGTTAATTCTTATTGAATATTCCGCTTTCGTTATTATGTGTTCCTAGATATAATATTAGACCTCGTCTAAGAGCTTACAACGATCTTCACATGTGGTATCGAGCACAGGGGCTCGTGATATCTAGGATTACAAGGTTTTATGTGTGAAGAATGATGAAAAAGGAAAAAAATTCGGACTCAAATTTTCGTATTTTTATACAAACCTTTGTTTTGAAAGCAGCGATAACTTTTAGATTAACTTGGATCGGGACGAAATTTTAGGTGGACGTTCTCTATATACTAATCTAACTTTCCACCGAAGGGATCTTTAATTGGAGGTCTCAGTCGAAAGATATAAGGCGTCGAAGTTGGCTGCTGAAGGATTTTTAAAGTACTGCTGAAACAGTACTTTGATGTATGATTGGTTTGTGTTCGGATTTTTCGGGTTGATTCAAGGTTTTTTATTGGAGAGACGCAGTTTTGAAAAAGGCTAAAGAGACAGTGATATGTTATATTCATTGTGTTGTCACGTGTAAATTTCTTGTCAAAAGGTATTATCGTTTTCCGTTTTAAAATCGCTGCTCTATCATTCTCAGAACAGTACTTGGGTAAAAGCTTATTGGATCTCATGGGAGGTCACGTGATAAAAGATGGAAGAATTACTCATGGGACAATTAATATTGACTTATTTATTCCATTCGAATGTTAATACCGGTTGTGTTTGTTCCCTACACGTGAGTGGTTAACATTGTTGTTTATTAATTGATCATTCGCATTAATTATCTCGTACTGCACATGAGATTGATTAATGACTCGTCATTAATGATGATGTGTGAGGCTGTTTTGTTGTGGTTCGCATGGTCAATCAGGGATCAAGTATGTCGTCTTTTGCAAAACAAGGTCGGTTAAGAGAAGGTACTGCTGTTCGCTAAGGTACTGCCAAGGATTATATCTACTCGTTTTCTATTGGTTGATCTTCCATGATAATTAGTATTGGTTTTGATTTCATCAATTTGTGGGATATGCTACTCGAGTGAATGATGAATATTATATTTGAGATGCATGTGAATACTGGTCCCACGTGAATATGGAAAGTACTGTTCGAGTGACATAATTTTGAGAATTGATACAAATGGTTAAGTCAGAAGTTGCGGCTCATATATTTGTTTTTATTGGTCTCATGATTCATTTATCATATGGAGTTGTACGATGGGATTTAGATTAGGTGATCAACGATGGGATTTATTGATGATATTTTTCAAAGTACTGCTGCAACGTACTGCTTGTTATGAAAGTACTGCTGATTGATTTTTTTCGAAGTACTGCTCGGAGGTTTTGAAAGTACTGTCAAATTAAAGTGCTGTTAGATTTTTAAAGTACTGGTAATTTTTTTTAAAGTACTGCTCGAGGATTTTTACAGGTACTGATGCATGATTATTTGAAAGTACTGCTGGTCGAATTTTGTTAAAGTACTGTTTGCGCTTGATCAAAGTACTGCTCCTTCCCAACATACTGTTCATGCTTTATTACGAGAAGATTTTTGATTTAAGGGGAAGTCGAGCATGATTTTTGGATGACACACACACAGAGAGGTTATTTGGTTCACACACACAGGAAGAAGTTTTTATTCTTAAAAGGATTCAAAAAGGCTCGTTATGGAGATTTATTGAAGAATTGATTACGAAGAGGATTATTTATCACTTATTTGAAGGTGAAGTGGAATTGCTTGATTTGTGTTCTTATCATCTAGCTTGATGAATCTAGCAATGTGTGATTTTTCTTATAATGCTCTATGCACACATTGTCTATCACTTGAAGGAGTTACATTGTAGTGCTCAGTGTCTCATATAGTTGAGGATTCTTGTCAAGGGATTGCGGTCTACTTATTTTTTGTGGTTTGTATAAGTATGGAGTTTCGTGGATAGTAAAAGATTTAAGACACAAGTTTGGGAAATTTTACTTCTTCATCAAGTTTGTTATATTTGGTGTTCTTCACAAAGTGATCATTACATAAAGCCTACAGATTTTGAAGAATCAAGAAGATGGTTAACATATAGTTTTTTAGGGGAAGCTTATTGTTAAAAGTTTAACCATCTACATGCATCACTCAAGGGGAAGTGTTTGATTTTTACTATTGTTGATCATTATTACTACTGCTAGTTAAAGTTTTCTACTGTTTTGGATCCATTTTTCTTATGATGCGTAATGGTGGGCGATTTGAAGCATTGGATGGCTTGGATTGGAAGTATGATATTGGTTCGTGGTGGTCAAGATCATTATTTGCATATGTTCCCTATTTGGATAATAACAAAAAGGGGAAGAGATGTTTGAGTGACATGTTTAAGTCAAGGGGAAGATTGTTTCATTCATGGTGAGATTTAATTATCTCAACTTCTGCTACTTCGTCTAGGGAAGTTCGTTCAAGAATGGTGTTTGTTTTGTCATCATCAAATAGGGGAAGACTGTTGGGTCTATTATAGATTTGATGATACAAAACAAGAAGAATGAAACATGAAGGACTTAAAGTGACAAGAAGGGAAACTACAAAAAGATGGAGGATTTGGAAGATTCTAGAAGATATGCTTAAAAGAATATTTAGTTTCCTAATTGTATTGTTTCCTAATTATATTATGATTCCTCTTGTAAACCCTAGATGTCTCTAGTATATAAAGAGACATAGGGTCATTAGTTTTAGTACGTGCGTACAAGATGTAGACGTCTAGTAAAGGTGTGTGTGTGTGAGAACCTAGGCGTAGGGATTTGGGAAAACGCCTAGGGTTTAGTGGTTTAATTAGTTAGTGTTAAAGATCAAGTCTTTGATCTTTATTATTGTTTAGTTAGTTTATGATAATGAAAAACCTTGTTCATTATAACGTTAATTCTTATTGAATATTCCGCTTTCGTTATTATGTGTTCCTAGATATAATATTAGACCTCGTCTAAGAGCTTACAACGATCTTCACAATACATTAGTTAAAGAAAATGAGCATTTAAAGGCTCAACTTCAAACAAAGGGGCTGGCACATGTTGCTTTACTAAACAAACTAAGAAGATTCACTGACAAGAGTGTGGATACTAATTTTGCAAAACCAACAATCTTGGGAAATCGTCTCTACAACCTTTCGAGAAAACAATCGTAGTTAGACAACCAAGCGCATTTAAATCGAACGTTCAAAATCTTCAAAACCACGGTTTCCTCCCAAGTTGTTGAGAATAATCATTTGATAAAACCGGTCTCTCCACATTCCTGGCCTAAGAATAATGCTTTTGTTTCATTAAACTGTTTACATTATACATTTACATTAAACCTCAACTTGTGGCTGCTCTGGCAAATCTAGGATTAGTTCGAACAACGTGTCTATATTGAGCATTAAAAGTAAAGATTCATATGATCAAATGACACGCACAAGAACCGTGATCTAGAAAAGGCAAGGAAAAGGGCACTTCTTCAAAAGGATGGAATCTTAGGTTCACGACCTAGTGTATCACCTTCGAGTGTATTCTTGAACACTACTTGTAGTAGCAAACCAAAACCTAAGTTAACTCAAGCAGTTAGAAATAAACCCGTTGCTCTAAGCGTAAAATTTCGAAACCTAATAGGTGGATCAATATAGACGCAAATTCTTCCTAAAAGAAGTTTCAACATCCCTTAGATCTAACCTTAGATGGATACCAACGGGTAAAGTTTTCAACATTGTTGGTCTTAGGTGGATTCCTACAGCAAGATACTAAGTAGTTGCACCATAACAAGTATGAAACCCTCTACATCCATCCACGAGGCGGGAATGGAAATCATCAAAATAGCATGTTCGGTGTCAAGAAGATAATTGACACTACATATTTATGCCTCTAACATCCGGAACCCGATTACACTTGGGATCCATGTTTCTTCTTTCTTGCCCCTTCTATTTTTCTATGCAGGTACATGACTATGGCTCCCTCGCAAAACAACAGAGGACCCGTTTCTCACCGTCAAAAATATCATGATCCATCATTTGTTCCACCATTGTACTTAATAGTCATGAATTGGAAACATTGCTTACTCCTCGGCTAAAGATTTCGCCAAAAGTCGTGCTTCGGATGTATCGAATGTTTCCATTGCACAACCGATAATACTCTAATTTCGGATACACGAATCTACAACAACAACCAAATCTTCTATAACAAAAGATAAAGCGCTTCCAACAACAATGACACACGGTGATGATCAACATAATGAGCAGAGATGTTTTATCGTGATTGATTCTCACGAGATATTTATGGGACTTCACACTTGTTCGACCAATTGGACATACATGGTTTATTGTCTCCTTATACATGGTTTCGTTGTCTTGATTCATCATCAACATACGTGGTGTATGATTCTGAATCATTGAAAACATCGAGGGGGAGAGAGTGTGTAGGTGGTCATTGCTTCCTTGTTCTTCTACATGCTTCTTTGCGAAAACCTAACGTCTCACTTTGGTGTTATCGTCTCAATTTCACGGGTGATCTTGTGTGAAGTTACCCAAATATGATGTTATGATGCCTCACACACGGTCTTGGTAGCGAGTTATTGCATATTCACAGTGATTAGTATTCCGAAAGACCACAACACTCAGGGGAAAGTCGTTTCATTTCGTCTTTCGTGGTTTGTTTGGTGTGATCGTCTACATCGTGAGAAGATCTTGTTGATTTACGGCATGTTACCCTCGAATCGATTTTCCGCAATAAGTCGATTTTCTTTGTGCGGTTCTTGCTCATCTACAAATTCCATTGCATAGTGAAACCTTCAAAGTTAGAGAAATGTAGACTTCATCAAAGTTTCAAATCGCTAAAGGCGGTTGTCGGTTTGGGGAAGCGATTATGAAACTTTTCATAATGGCCACAGTACAATGACTTAGAACCCGCTCACAACCGTTTAAATTTCCTCAACCCCATCATCGGTGAACAAAGCCCCACTCACTCGTCAACAAATGGAAAGGTTATTTGCTCCGTTGTTCGGTGGCGATATTGATGAACGTGCTCGGTGTATCCATTGCTCAACACGATAATATTCTTATACCGATACACTGCTACAACAACTCTTGTTGAAGATGCACCTACACAGTTGACTCAATACAACAGTTGAACAAACCGCTTCCAACAATGATGAACACGCTAATGATATTACGAATGAAGTACCCCACTGCAGATTTTGATCCAATCGTTCTTTAACCCGTTTGCTAATGACACTGCTTTTGCACGATGTCGTGGAATCATCAACAAACCATTTGAATCCTCGAATCGCACAATGTATACCAACATCAACCTCTACACATCGATGGACAAAATACCATCCTCGGCTAATATTATTGGCAACCCAAATCAACCGATCGTTACGAGACAACGTCTTCACACGGATGGTGAACATTGCATTTATGCACTCACATGTCGCCAATCGAGCCTAAAAACATTAAAGGCGTAATGACAAAAGACAACCGGATTGAATCCATGCAAGAAGAACTCAACCAATTCAAGCGTCTTGAAGTATGGGAGGCGGTTGAAAGACCAACAGGGTCTCGTCATTGGTCTCAAATGGATTTGGAAAAACAAATTGGATCTTTGAAGGAGCGTAATCCGAAACAAATCACGTCTAGTTGCTAAGGGTTATCGTCGGGAAGAGGAATAGACTTTGAAGAATATTTTGCTCCGGTTGCTCGTCTTGAGGTGTTCGGATATTTCTCGTTCGCGGCTCATATGAATATGACGGTCTTTCAAATGGATGTCAAAACTGCGTTTCTCAACGGTCGTGAAAAGCGGTTTATGTCACCAACCCGAAGGATTCGTTGATCCGAGTTCCCGAACCATGTCTACAAAGCGAACAAAGCTCTTTATGGTCTCAAACAAGCCCCTCGGGCATGGTACGATAAGCTATCATCTTTCCTCATTGCTAATAATTTCACCAAAGGTTCGCTTGACCCAACTCTCTTTATACAATATCACGGGCACATATCTTAATTGTTCAAATTTCGTGGATGACATCATTTTGGGTCTACACATAAAAGTTTTCAATCGCTTTTGCAAAACTAATGAAGAAAAATTTTGAAATGTCCATGATGGGTGAACTTACGTTTTTCTAGGATTACAAGTTCATCAATCACCCCGTGGTATTTTCTTGAGTCGATCCAAATATGCCCTTGAATTGTTAAACAAATTTGGAATGAAAAACTGTGATACTTATGCCACACCAATGACTCATACCAAGAAGCTAGACGACGATTTACATGGGAAATTAGTGGACCTACCAAATACCAAGTATTATTGGGTCTCTCATGTATCTAACGACTATGAGACTGATATTGTCTTTGCCGTTTATCTATGCTCCCGTTATCGGTCAAGACCAATGAACCCACCTCTCGAGGCTAAAAGAATCCTCCGATACATCAAGGGAACCATTAACTTGGGATCGGTATCCAAAGGATTCGGTTTTGAACTAATCGCTTTTGAGACGGCGATCACGCAGGATGCTTAGACTCGAGGAAAAGTACTTCGTGAGCTCTACAATTTCTTGGTGATAAACTAGTGTCTTGGCAATCAAAGAAGCGAGGATTGTACATCATTGTCATCAATCGAAGGCAGAATATGTAGCCATGTCGCGTGTTGTGCTCAAGTCATATGGATGAGAACACAACTCAAAGACTATGGTTACGTGTTGTGAATCCCGATGTCTGCGACAATCGAGTGCCATTGCGATCTCATGCAACTCGATTCAGACTCAAAATCAAAGCACATCGATCTACACTATCATTTCATAAAGGACCACGTGGAACATGGATGCTGTTGAATTATACCGATGGATGCAGAATACCAATTGGCGGATCTTCTCACCAAAGCCTTGCCTCCGCTAGGTTTAATGAGTTTGTCCCTGGATTGGTATGAGGTGTTTGACTCAAAAGGAATTGGATGACCTCTAAAGCAGTCTTAAAAACACATCAAACACCAAAATCTCTTTTGTAAATACATTTTCAAAAACAAAATACAAAAATATAAAACCTGATAAAACAACAAAAATATTCTTCTAATCTAATTTTCTTTCAACATGGCAAGTACATTTCTTCCATCAACACTTTAATATTTCAAAATTCAGTACTTTTCCGATCAAGTGTTGAGGGGGAGAAAATATTCACTTAACTGTTTCAAAACATATGTGTACTTGCATGTTATTATATCCCGGTTGTTTCTTTTATCAATGGTGGTAAACTTTTCTTGATAAATGACAATCCTCGGACTAAAATTTATAACCTTTCATCATTTATTATGTCGAGGGGGAGTGTCGTCAAGTTTCTTTCTTAAAATCTTTGTTTGGTAACCAAAATGGAAGTTAAATGGCTTTGTATGTAAAAGGAAAAGGTGGAGGGACCAAAACTGTCAAAATGTTAAATCTATTTTAATAAAACACCTCCCACCTAACTTTTTCACTTCACATTTAATACTCTCAACTAAAAAAGATCCTACGCCTAAGAATCAATTGACAAATCCATGCTTTTGATCATCATTTTGTAAGTGATTTCGTGTTTACAACATGTTTTTAAGCAATGGTTTTGAATTTTTCAAAAATCCAACGGTTAAAGCGTTGTACAATCTTGTTTTGTGGTCTGGCGTATGTGTATGATCACATGATCAAGATGTGTGTTTATAGTTAAAAGGATAGTGTCAAAACGTTTCTAATACTTCAATGATATCGTTTTAATCATCAAAACTCGCTCAGAATCACAAATTGAATGATTTATGAAATTAGGGTTTATGAGTGGTTTTGGGTATTTTCAAATGTGAAGGTTCTTGGTCAAAAAGATTATTGTGTGATACTCATATCATGTTAAATTAAAGATTTCCAGGCTCTATAACCACCCAGAAACTCTCATTGATTAAAAGTTGGATGTTAGGGTTTAAAGTTCTTGAGTTTGGGTATTTTTGATTCACCACGATTTAGATGTTATAACTCCGTTATTAGACTCTCATAACATCAATGACCTACCAGAATTGAATTGGTGCTAATCCTATGGTTAAAACTCTTATCGTAATTCATAACCCTTAGGGTTTTGACCCACGTAAGTGTTTCTCGCATAAATGTTTAACAAGCTTTCATGCCATGATTTGATTTTAGAATGAATATAAGTGTTAAGATTGATGATATGATGGTTTTATTTTCAAGCTTGCTACGCATAAAATTCAGAATCAAGGTTGATTGTTACTCACGCATAAGGATTACCTTCACGCTGTAGCCGGTTATCGTAAGAGAAATCCTACACGTAACTACTACGCATAAGGTTCTACAATGGGACTACGCGTATCACAGTGAAGGATATGCGTAAATGTGACTCTACGCATAAGGTCTACTCTTACGAGTAAGCCTTACGCGTAAGGTCTTTATACGCCTACGCGTAAGCCCTACGCATAAGGTTCCCTTTTCCTACACGTAACATTTCTTACGCGTAAGTAAGGATCCTACGCATAAGCCTACGCCTACGCATATACTTCTTCTGTTTACGCGTAACTTTGCCAAATATACGCCTAAGCCTTTATTGACCTTCGTTATGAATTGTTACGTGTACAAACTTGTTAATAAACAAATCATATCGTCACGGTTCCAATAATGTCACTAATAAACTTAAACGTTTGATATATTGTGAACTATAAGTGATAACATAAACTTTAAAACTTAAAGTTAACTAACTCATGAAACATTTCACTACGTCATTGGATTATTGGACAAACAAGTGACTTAGGACTCGTAACAATCATTGACACTGTACATTCAATAACTAGACAATAAAACCTTCTGTTGACTAACATTATGTCTTTCGATATGTTGGTTCTTTTGGCTAATGTTATTTCAGATCACGACATGGCTGCTCAAATGAATGTGGATGCACCGAAGTTCTCACAATTGCGACATCTTCCCAATGGCTATCCTAGAAAGATTGGAAAGAACAACCTTAGGGTTGACTTTGAAACCCTCACATGCTCGGAATCTTCTTGTCTCATTCTTTGTGGATATTCTAAGGAATCATCCCTACGAACATGCTCTCACACTGCTCTGTCTCGAAATCTACATTCGGCAATTCGGAATTCTATGAGGAGGATCAGAGTTAAAGTGCGATGGCGGTGACAATTAATCACAAACAAGTCACCATCACTCATGCCGACTTACGGGTCGTTCTTCTCATTCACGAAATCGAGCCAACCGACTTCTTTGCCACACTCTTGAAGAGGCAGTTCGCAATTTCTTCTTGACATTGGCTATGATGAAGCTTGAGGGTTGTTACTAAGCATTCTCACGTGGAGCTTAAGAACATTCCTCAACCGTGGAGAACCCTCTACATCATCATTACTAAGTACATTTACGGTCGTGCGGTGGTTATGAGCATCAGCTCATGGAAGCGCAAATCTTACGGTCTTTGATCAATAAAAGGACATCAAAATCAAGCAACCGATATGGGAGGACATGATACTATTTCACAAGAAGCTTGGCTCAAAGATTCCTATGTCGATACACAAAGCTTTTGATCCGAGAGCACTTGGGCTTAATCTCGATATCCCCATGAGGCTCAATGACCCCGACAATCACGACTTGTTGTCCGAACCTATCCTTTCTATCGAATCAAGGAATCGACAACTAAGAAGCGGTGCCGTCTTTGCTGATCACCTTCTATCTAAAAACTCAAGAAGCTTGAAACGTACAAAAGGTATCTAGTTGCGGTAAAAGAAGGCAAAGTTGGTCATCTCGATGACAAGTCTTGGAACACCTATAAGGAGAACTAGAAGAGGCAAAGGAGGAAGTCTTGCAAGTCTTGAAAGTCATAGGAAGTTTCCCAAGAGGAATCCTCCTCGAAAAGGATTGTTCCGTAAAGGAAGGTGAACCTATTCCCACACCTGAACCGCAAAGAAAGCTTGTGGACGAAAGCTCTGAAGGTACTGAATCAGAAGAAGAGATTACTTACTCTGAAACTGCAAAGGATGACACTCCATTAGTACCGAAACCTCCTAGTCCTCCAGCTGACCTAGGAAAAGGAAAGACTCCTGTACTTGTGCCATATGAAGAAAGCTCAGAAAGTGATGAAGAGCAACTGGATAAATCCTACAGGAAGAAGTTTAAATTAGTTAGACACCTTCAAAAAGCTAAAGAATTTGAACAAGAACAAATGGGTGGCCTCGGAGGATCAAGTGGTGCTGTCCACTCTTCACCAGGTCCTGATGCGGTTAATAGACCCGATAAAGGATCTGGTGCCACCACTCTTGTGCAACAACAAAAGCTTGTGGAGGATACTATCGAATATGAGTTTGAGAAACCTAAAACTGAGAAGTCTGAGAAAGATAAAGATCTTGATTATGACAAGTCGCTCGGAAAGTCCTACACGCATACGAAGGAAACTTCGAACCGCCCAAGGACCCCGAGTCTCCTCATGTCTCTTCCTCATCGGACTCTTCATCTCACTCCTCACCACCACCATCAAAGAAATCACCCAAATCAACATCCAAATCCTTTGAAGAAACCACCTCGATCTTGGTTTCTCATACTCATGAAAGAATTGTGAAAGTTGTCCAACAAGTCGGAAAGAAGGACATGTTTCTGAACCGAATTGGTTTGTTGACCAAATCTGATGACTTAAATGATGAGAATGACAAGATGCAGAAAGAAAAGGAATTCGTTCGGAAGTTCATGAAAAGTCATCGTCAAGAGGAACCGAACGAAATGATCAAGGTTACACTAACAAGTATCTTCGGATATCGTTCCTAAAGTCACAAAGGAAATGTTTACCGACAACTATATCCGAATCTTATGCGAGATAGCCAAGCAAAATATAAGATCAACACCTTTAACCGTCACAATCAATCCATCGATCCGTAGTTTTCTCGGATAATGAATTGGTGGCCAAGCTCATCACACAAATGTCTAAACGATCCGGGACATTTAATTCTTACGAAGGAAAGCTGTTTCAAGCATTGGACTACCAACTCAAAGAAGCATGTAGATTCGAGCGAGAAGGCCTAAACGTCCTAGAGGACGATGAAGATAAGGATCAGGATAAGCATGATAAAGCTAAACGTCAAAAGAAGTCTGGTGAATCATCTTCTATGTTACCTCCTCTCCAACGGACTCCTACTCAACAAAGGTCTCCTCCTCGTTCTTCTACAGATAAACCTCAGGACGATTCCGAGTTACCACCCCTGACTCAGAAAACCGGTGATCACTTTGAGTACACGGGTGGTGACGATGAAGAGGTCCTTGAGCCCCTACAACAACCCACCTCTCCCAAACAAGTTAAGAAACCAGAATCCTCATCTAGGCCAAAACAAAAGAAGAAGAAGGCGCCCATGGCTGACGTCGTATCATGGCTAGATGACGATAAAACAGAGGAATTTGAATGGTTCTCTACACTTGTTAACTCAACTCCCTACCCTGAAGAAGGTCAAGATCTGGTAGACGGTAATACATTGGAGCATGCTAAGATTATGCAAGAAAAGTTCCATGTGAAGAAGATGACGAAATCCGAGTTGAGGCGAATCAAGAATGAAGCTTTTCAACTGTGGAAAGATAGCTCAGAAAGTGCCATCGAGGTTGAATATCACCTTGAAAACATTGCTCGAGCTATGTCTAACAACATGGATTGGCTCAACCCGAAGCAAACGTCGACTTCACTAAACGGGACAACCCTCCATATTACACCGATCGGGTCAAAACCACTACCAACGATCGGCTAACCGGATGAACCTAGGATTCCATTCGGATATTTCTTCAACAAAGACTTGGAATTTCCTACTGCGGTGGCGATGGATCAAGGAAATCGCTACATCTTTGACACTTCCATTTCTGCTGACCATATACTCAAGCGCATAGCCATCGAGAACGTGCCAATCACTTGTATTCCGACAAAGTGGAAGCATATGATCTGCGATGCATTGTGCGGGATTCATCATTGGCGGAACGCCAAGAATCTACTGAGTCGTCGGTTGAAGTCTCAACATGCAAGTGTTCATTACTAAGGATATCGTTGCCATCAAACATGTTGCTCTTTCATCTAAGTGGGACTACACTTTCCTAAAGAATATCGTGGTCAAACGACAAGATGAAAAAGATTATGCATTCTCTCGAGGTCGACTTTGAGAATTTGTCTATCAACGACATTGAAGACATGTACCTTGCCAAAGTACGTGGTCGCATGAGGCAATTTTCAACCGAATTACAACGTGAATTCATCAAGTCACCGCTCATCTTCATCGACGCATAGTCATCAAGGAACGTGTAGAAGATCTTGGTGGCGGTTGAATCTTATCGCACCGTGTCAACTTCACACCACCTCACCTAGATCTTCCCGACATCAACCGCTCTCACAATATACACTCATCAAAGCAAACCTTTCGGCATCGTTTACCATAGTGAACTACAAAGAAATTGCTTAATGGCGTGTAGTGAACTTCACAAGTTTGGGGATCACACTTTGAAGATGGTTAGGGACGGATTGGCTTATAGGTTGAAGGACATACGTCACAAGATTGGGTCTCCTAGCGATGGAATTCTCGGGATCGAAGGGATGTGCGGAGGATCATCGAATGATTGATGAAAGGTTGTTTGAAGGATCGATTGAACGTTGGAAAGCTTTGTTGGTGGTCGACCCAGATTAACATCACCGGCTATCACCGCCTGCTCGCACTCTGGCGACATCACCGCACTTCTGGTACCCTTGAATTGTTTCCTTCATTATTACATTTGGATGTGTGATTATATATGTCAATGGCTTGTGCACACATAACGATTGTACAACCCGTAATTGTCAAGAAAGGACCACGTGGTACGCTTGTGCCACAATCCTTATAAAAGGAGCGAAGCTTCTTATTTTGAGTAAAACCTATCAAACCTTTCATTTTTAAGGTTTTGCTCAAAGGACAAGTACTTCCCATATGATTTTCAAAACCTCAACCGTTTATATCACTTGTTGAGGGGGAGTATTTGAATTAAAACTTTGTTCACAAATTGTTCATAGTGGTCATCTTCCCGCAACACTCGAAATGGTCATATTTATTCTCAACTGTTCAAAAATAACACATTATATGCCATTTTTGAGGGGGAGAAAATTATGTGATAAGAAATATGTTGTGCATATGCAAATGAATCTTTGTGTAATAGACTTAACCTATGAATTGACGGTACTAAACTGTTAGTAACTCGAAAAGACTTGTCCTGGACGGGTAATAATTTCAAGCTAGTTTGCTAGTAATGTAAACGTGTCTCGCAAAGGACTTGTCCGAGTAGAAAGTACCATTCGAGAAACTCTTGGTAGACATGAAATCTGACGGGTTTGACAACCTTTCGAGGTTTGTTTACACCTTCAAGGTAGTTATTAGAGCTAGTTGTCACCTAAAAGCTGACGATGTAACTCTTTAACTATGCAATGTAATCGTGTCTCGCGGGGGATTGTCTATCTTGAGTGGATCAATTCAAAAAGTGTGCGCTCTTTCCTCATTGTGCAAATAACCGTTAAAACTCTTATGCACATGTGGAGGGGAGTATTTATGCAAAATCTTATCTCAATAGTGGTTCAAAATGTTTTCATTCACAAACACCGTGAGAGATTTTTCAAGTAAATGGTTTTATGGCAACATAGGTTAGTCATAAAGTGATAAGGTGACTAAGGTTAGGAATAACCGTTCTATGATCCGCTGAGCGGAGGATCTACCCAAGGATATCACAAATAGTTAGTACTTAGAAGTCCATAGGTATGATTATAAAAGGAGAAAATGAGAATCGGAGAAAGAAGGAGTTAAAGAATTAAAAGAAATGCAAAGAAAAGGGTGAAAAGAAATAGCCCTCCAAATTATTCAACTTAGGCGCATACACGGGTTCAATTCATATGCTCTTGGTTGTCACTTAGTACGCTGGTATTGAAGATTAAAGACGTCATGGACCCGATGGCGCATGCACTAAACCTTCTTAGCCACTCAAGTTTCTCTCAATGTAAGCTTGTTTCATTCTCACTGGAACCCTACATAATCTATCGACTTTCTCTTAGAGATCGTTGGTATTGAAGAAGGAGACCTCTCCTAGTCTCCGCTCAGAAAACCAAAACGCACTATTGATTCTAGAGCCACGAGATTCGTCAAAGATCTCTTAGGTACACTTGACATCTCATCACTTGTTGATCAACAAATAAGATTATCGATGGTTCATATCGAGTCCTTCACGGATCTTAGCAACTGTCGAGAACATTTATGAGAGGTTCACATCCGTGATCCTCGGTGATTGAATGGAAACTCCTGCCAGGTCAACATCAAACAACCACGACAAAGCAGTCACGGTAACTCCCGTGGATTACGCTTTAGTGTGTCTCAACGGTTCTGATCGTGAGGTGACACCTCGGTGTACCTCGGCGACTCATCTCGAATGTAGATGTACTTGGCACATCGCGTTATCTCACTTGTGGGACTCCGGTTCAGAATGGCCTTTGTAAGAATTATAGAGGTGTTTTCACACTATCTTGTTAACACTCTCAAGTTCAAACTTGTAAGTGCGGAATCCGCTTATTACTAACCGCTTGAAATGTTTTCTTCTTATGGAAGCTCCGGGCGGGATGATCGTCTTGATTCTTCTCATGCTCACGCCAACATCATCACTAATGGAAGTTCTATCCAAAAGCAACACAAGTACTAATAATCAGATTGATTCTTCGTCAAGTCAAAGAATCTACAAAGTTAAAGACTTAAAGAACTTCATCGATCTTGAATTCCAACATCAAAGAGCATGTGAGCATGTTGAAGAATGACGTGGAGACACCGTAGCAATGATGACACAAGCAGATTTGATGCGAGACAACAACATACTATCACTTTCATCACAAAGAACAATGATCAAAGAACAAAGTTAAAGATGACGTCAAAGCATAACCTTTCAAAGAAGACAATCTCTCTACACTCGGGAGATTGTTCAAATCAAGGCAATTCTTCTCACAAGAAAGAAGAAAGTCAGAAGACGTCAGAGCTACTATTACATCATCGCCTTCACCGTTCATCACCAACACTTGAGGGGGAGATTGTTGGAATCACTCCTAAACTATAATTCAAGTGTTAGTCATTATTATGTAATAGGTAGATTATTATGGCCTTTATGTTTGTTATTAGCCTTAAGCTTATGTAGAAGGCCCATGATCTTAGACCCAAGCCCATAGGAGAAAGGATGGAAACTAGGAGTGTTGCCCTAGCTTTCCTCCTATAAATACCTTATGTAAACCCTCACTTGAGGGTTGGTTGTTCAATTTACTCTTTCACATACACTCTACGCTTAACCTTTCTCTTTTATACGTGTGTGTGTGTTTGGTATTTGTTCATCCGCCTCTCTTCTCTTCTCTATCTCTTTCTTATATGCTTGTGTTGTAAAACTAGTGACCCAACAGTTTTTCTACTGCTGATGAATCATGTTTGCCTGAGGATGAAGATGCCGACAGAAAGTCAGAGTTAGAAGACAAAGGAAGTAATGTTAACATCGAATTGGCTGCAGTTTCTCTACACAGTGATTGTTTAGAAACTAAAATAGATGTCTTACAAGTAGATGAGATTGAGAAATCCGAAGACTCTCTTAGGCCTGAGATGCAGATAGATGATGTCATAGAAACTAATAAAGTGGTTAAAGAAAGTGTTCCTAATGATGATTTTTCATCACGATGAAGCATGTTTACATGAGGATGAAGATCTTGTGTGAAAGTCGAGTTTGAAGAAAGTGAAATTTCAAACAAACTTTTGAAATAAGTTGATGATCACAAAGACAACGAGAAAGAAAAAGCGCAACTATCACAGAGTTAGAAGAAGGCATTGATGCTTATGAATCTTTTGATGAAAGAAACAAGTATGTGAAAGTGAAGAAAACTCTTGAGAAAGAAGATCAAAATACACTAACTGCGGGTAATCAACTGACAGCGATGGGTTCTAGGTGGTGATGTACTCCCAAAGAATCTCTTGATGTCACGCAAGCCCAAAGCAATCCGGTTAATCAAATTGGTAAGGGCACGAGTGACACCACCAAATGTATCCTTCAGGAAGAAGAACCAATTGAAGAACAGAAACGTGAAGATGATGAGATGTTAGATACTGAAGATGATGATTTTGATAAGAATGGAACATTTACAGGTGATGATGTTTTGAAGTGTATCAAGGCTGAAGAGGAACTTTTAAACATCAAAAGTGAGAATTACATTGTCGACAATATCTCATACAAACCCAAGCAATCTTCTTAAGTACCTTAAGACACTTCATCTTCTGAAGTAAATATTTCTGAGAGTTCTACTTTTGATGAAAAACTTTCTACTGATGTTTCTACTGATGTTAGTATGGAAGATTCTGTTATTGATCTTGAGAGAAATCAAATCGATAATCTTGCCATTCAGGTACAATTTCGTATCTAATTAATTAATTTTTTTATTTTATTAGTAAATAGTAGTAAAAAATAATATCTTATATAAGTGCACTTTAATACGCTTTTCGTGTTTTCAAAACATGATTTGAATATCAAAGGAAATGAAGAGAAGCTAAAGCGAAGAAAAAATCATGCATCCTTTTGAATCTCCATATATGAACAAAAGAGTTGAGACTATAGTGGAATTCAAATCACGAGTTGAAAACTATTCCGAAAATGATTCTATCCGATACTGAGAAAAATGATTTGTAAGTTTTAAAACTATACATAATTTTAATTTTTAATTTTTACATGTAATTTTTATATGCTAGTATATAATAATTTCTATTTGTTACTTTATAGGAGGAGATTTTCGGTTATGAGAAAGTAAATGGAATTTTAAGAATTCATATCAAGTGTCTTGCTTCAAACAGAGATTGAGCGAAGTTATTGATAACTTTGTTAGTATCCTCAATTTTGAAGAAAATTTAACAAAGGATGCTTTAAAAGTTTTAGACATTACTTCAAAACATTGATGATTGTAAGTTAATATATATTTTTTATCTTAATTTTTCTTTCATTATACACAAATATGTTTTGTTTGTAACTTTTGCATTTTGTTTTTGTTTTTAATAGCCGTAAGATCTTAAGGAATATGAAAAGATAAAGAAGGACATTGTCTAAAGTTTAAACGCTATGTTGAAGATCGGTTTGATAATGATAAAAAGATATGTCAATGGAAAAATCGAATCGGTAATGTAATCTATCATTAATATTAACATAATAATAGTCATCTTTTATTTGATTTTAATTTCATTTTTAATAGGTGTTCTTTCCAATCCTTGCATATGAGCACTATTATGTAATAGTTTTCAACATAAGGAATGGTCGTCTTGTTATTTTAGACAACGATGAATTGGTGCTTCATATGATGCAAAATACAAGCACGTTTTTGATTATGTGGTAAGATTTGATTTTTATTTTACTTTATACTTTTTCTGTTCAATATATTTTTGTGTTGTTCTCATTCATTTTTATTCTTTTCGGAAAAGTCTCATTATCATCCTATTTGCTTGATCAGAGCCATCCAAATATTCGTTTTTTGCTAGATTCAAGTGCTGAAATAATTCAACTAAAATGGAGAACTAGACAAGATAAAGTCAATTGTGGTTTATATGCGATGACACATATGGAACTTTATGAGGCTCAAGATGAAAATTGGGAAACAGGTCTTTTAGTAGAAAATGACCCAAATCGTCAAATGCAGATGGATGTGTTGAGAAGTAGATACATTACAAAGCTTTTGCTTCATGAGATCAATATACATAGACAGAAATTGATAAAGTATGCAGAGGAGTGGATGGAAGAAAATCCAGATGAATATGAAGAAGAAGGAACGAAAGCAAAAGTTAGGAAAATCATAAAAGGAGAAGGTATGAGTATTCAACAGAGATTCAATGAAGAAAGGATACTTTTGTTGGACTTTAAGCTTTCGTTAGATTCAAGGAATATGGAGCAAGTTTTGAAATTATGCAGATTCAGAAGACATTATGGATATAAAAAAATTATTAAAGTCGATGTTGAGAAAGTGAATGGATCTTTAAGATACTCGCTGATGTTAGATTACAATTCAAAAGACACAATTTCGCATCAAGATCTTCCTTTTTTAGGACTTCAAGAATGGAAAGATTTTATGTTATGTATTTACAAAAGTAATCTGAGTGCAATCGAAGAAAAAATCATAAAAGAAATTCAAAGCATTTTCGTAAAAGCCTACATGCTGAATGAGATCACAGTTGACGAGTGTTATCAATCATATATTGGGTTGAATCATTTCACATCCTTTGTTCATCAACCATATTTTGTAGATTGTTGTAGAAGAGTTTTATCTGGAGATCGTCCATATTTTCGAAGAGTTCCAGATGGTATCATCTTTCAAGACCTTAAGTATTACGAAGAACCTGATGCATGGCTTTGTTACTTAAAACAAGGAAAATAAGAAATGCTTTCAAAGTTATTCTGGAATAACTAATCTTTCGATTTTGCATATGGTTGTTTTTTTCAAGTTGTGCATAACGGATCAAAATGCAAAATTCAAAAAGATAGTTTTGAGAGCATTACATTTTAAGACAAAAGCTTTATCAAAATATCCAGAATTTGAAAAGGTCAAGGAAGAAGCAATGAATTTTGAAGTCGAAGAATCAAAGGTAACAATCTTTTTAATTTTTTTCTTTTTTCTTTTTTTTTTATTTTAATTCATTTTTGTTAGAAATGTTTTAAATTCTGAAACATCAAAGTTCGTAAACAGATGGGAATAATACGGGTTACTTTCTCCGACGGATGAAAAACCGAGAGATAGATGAGCTTGCGGATCGGTTTGATTATGATCATGTTCATGAAGCTTCTTCAAATTCGAACAAAATGGTATTTTATTTTATTTGTTTATTTTTATTTTATTTTAATAACATACACTCGTCATTAAACTAATTTTATTAACATTTCATATATATATATATATATATATATATATATATATATATATATATATATATATATATATATATATATATATATATATATATTTTATTTAATAACATACATTATAATTTCAAATTATGGTTGTTGTTGAAGCACTCAATGAATTAAGTAATTACGTAGTAAGTATTTTATATGAGCACAAATTTTAATATGTGTAAAACAAATTATGTTATTAATGTAAGTTTTTCTTTTTTATTCATAATAGGCTTTAATTGAGTGTCCTGAGCAAATAAATTTTTTCCGGTCAACTTCGTCATCTGATGATGATTCTGAAGAAGAGGATTCAAATGAGTCCGAGGATATTCAACGGATTCAGGTAGATGATAAATAAGTAATGTAGATTGCACATGGTTATTTTTTTTATTTTTTTTTTACATCTTGTTGTAATTATTTTTTGATTTTAAACTTGCAGATGATAGATGGAGCTGAAACTCTTCACAATTTAAGAAATATTGTTAACAAAAGAGTTGATAATGAAGATTCTGTACAAGTAGATACTTATGTACAAACACACTCAAAGAATATTAGACAAAAGAATCCAACAACAGTTTTGAAGTCACCATTCAATGTTAGAAAAGTTGATATAAAAGTCAATTAAATAAGAACGACAAGTGCGTGATAGAGTTAATAAAGAAAAGAACAACAATGTAATTGCGTAAGTTATTTGTTTATTTATTTTATTTATTAACTAATGTTATTATTATCATAATACAATCATACAAAATTTATTAACTATTTTATTATTTTAATATGGGAGCATTTTTGGGTCCGATTTTTATTGTGTTGTCAATCGGAGCTATTTTAAAGATCCGATTAATAAAACAAAACAGATTACCTCAAACATCATAGATATTTGGACTATTGTGTTGAATTTTCAAGAAAATATAGAAGTCCCGGATCATGCTTAAGATTATTTCTTAACACCGAAGCAATGGTATGTCTTCTTGTTTTCATTTTATTATTATTTTTATTTCTTAATTTTTTTAAGAAAACAAAGCGTTTATAATCTTTTTATTTTCAAATTTAATTCGGGGCCTCAAGAGAAAAAGGGACTTGGATATAAAAGATACAAGAAGAATTTTGAATGCAATCAATTTTGCATGCAATAATTTTTGAATTGTAATAATCTATCAACAGTTAATCGGTAAGTTTAAATTTTGTTTTCTTAAATCATTAACGTGACAAAACATTTGTTTGTTGCTACAGAGAGGAACATTTGTTGCATTAGTAGGAGTATTTTGTTGTTGCAACAAAGTTTATTTGTAATTAACTATTTGTACTTTAGAAATCGTATATTTTAAGACAACAAGAAGTTGTACTTTATCTATAGTTAATAATTGAGGAGCTATAATTAAGTAATTACTAAATTTACAAATTAAATATTAGTAAATGGTTGTACTGCGATTTATTGTGGTGGTGGTTGTTTTACTGCGATTTATTGTAGTAAAACTTTTAAACCAACGGTGGTTGAAGTTGTACAAGCAGTAGTTTCAGCAGTATCAATATTTTGTTGCAGAAGCAGTAACATTTGTAACACTTTATCTGATATCACATTAAAAATTATGTTATTTCCATTTAAAACTATTAAATTTAATTTTAATATTACAATATATACTTATTTGAATTTTATTATACTCTTTATTAATATTTTACTTTTTTCTTTTCGTGTTTTTTCCCGGTATGTAGGCAAAATCATTTCTATTTTTATTGCTTCAATCTCTTGAATCCGTCATTTGTCATTATTGACAATCTAAAGGAAAGTGGTGCTATATATGGAAATACAACTCAAAATCGTAATATCATTATTATTATTTTTATATATATGTAACAAATTTAAGGTTAATATTTTTATTTTTTTATTTTTATTTTTTGTTTTTCAGTTCAAATTGTTTTGTCATTATCTAAAAGTTTCAAAGCACTCAAAGGTTGAACAAATTTCAAAGTGTGTTCCTCGAAGACTTGAAATGCAATGGCAAACATCGAAAAATAAAACAGATTGTGGCAGTTTTTCTATGAGGCACTTTGAGTTCTATTCTAGAAGCGAGGACAAACAATGGAGATCTATATTTAAGCAAAATGGAAGTAAAGATGAGTTGGCATCATTGAGAAATTTGTATGCTGTAAAGATTTTATTAAGTGATGCTAACAAATTCAAGGAGGAGATTATAACGGAAGCAGCAAAATTGTATTTTTTTTTTATATTCACTGTTATATACGTATATTCTGAATAGATATAGTGAGTCTACTTTTTAGCTACTTTCATATATAAAAATACTTGGATTTTTTTTTAGATGTTAAACAGTTGCACAAAAATCATGTAAAAGTTTGAATACACTACTATAAAACAGTTGTATAAAATTAGGCCCAATTTATAAGGCCCATTTCAGTAGCCTCATTTTAACTTTTTGAATGCACTTATAATATTTGTAACATTTATATCAATTTCATTATCAATCATCACAATCATTTACGATACTTGAAATGCCGTGTTCTTTCGTCTGGAGGGTACATGCACTCAATTGTGCTAATTTGCGTGATTCTTTTTGAAAGATGAGATTGACATGATAGATCGTTTCAATAAAATGGTAATTACTTGTGAGCCGTAAAAGACTTTTCCAATAGAAGGAAATTTCGAGAGAAACAAGAGCGATTTCTAAGAGGAAGACAATGATTGAACAACTCCCACAGTATGAATGTGAGTATGAAGATATGAAAGCTCGCTTCAAGAGGATCAAGATGATAACGCTAATTTGGAAGCTACGTTTGAAGAGGCGATAGGTGATTTTAAGATTTACAAAGATTTTAATGTTGATGTCAAGCAAAATATCAAGAGATGATAACCGCTTTTAAGAATTTGAAAAATCATAATGCTATTGTCAAAGATAAGTATCAAGAGATGGATGAATGTGCCAAAACCTTATCAACATACTCAAAGAAGTTGTCACGATGTCGATAATTTTAGGATTTTATGTCATCTCTTTTGTATATGTTTAACAATGTGTTTTGTAATGTAATAATGTTTAATTAAATATCACAGTTTAATTTAATTATGTTAAAATACTTGATGAGTTTAAAAATAAAAGATAAAAAGCCATTTATTATTTTTCTCCGGAGATTTGATCAAATCAAATAAAAAACTCATTTATTGTTCCTATAAAAGAGCCTTTTCGTTTACCACTTTACTTCTATAAAATTAAACTCTTCCATTAGAAAGAAATAACAAAAATCTTTCTTTCATTCTACAAAAACTAAAAGTCATATTTAGTGCAACCATGTACTTCGTTTTTATATTTTCCTATATTATTTACGATCTTGGAGGTTATTCTATGGTTTTTTATCTGATAAGAAACTTAGATATTTTACCGAAATTTGTAACATCATTTTAAATTTTCTTCTACATCTATTATATACATGTTAGTACCATGGTATGAAACCTAGATATTTTACCGAATTTCGCCATGGTACAAAAGCAGAAATGTGATAAGTTAGATAGGTGTATAGAGTATATTAAGTTATTCTACATCTATTGAGCTTGACACATTTCCACTTTTTTATTAATGTTTTTATTCATATTGTGATAAGAAAAAATTATATGAACATTGAGTATATTCTTATAATTTATTCTTTTCTTATAATTATAAGTGTTTCAATCTCTTCAGATTCAGATTCTGAATGGGAAGAGTACATGAATTTATACATTTTGAAAAATTATTACCGTGTAATGTAAGAAACCGAAGAACATGAAGTTGAAGATCAATTATGGAAGATGAAGATGAAGATTTTTAAAAAGAAATGAAGATGAAGAAGAATATGAAGTTGAAGATCAATTGTTATTGTAGAAAAATTTTAATTTTAATGGTTTTTATTAAAATTTAAATTAATGTAAATTAATTAAAGTTTATTTCAGTGAATTCCTAGCAAGAAATGTTATGTTGTCTTTCAGTCTAAATGTAGCTTAACTGATATGTTTTGTGTGTTTCTTTTGTTATAATAATTGAATTTTTGTTACAATTTTAATCATTGACTTTATAAGTCAAACAAAGAGATTTTAAATACTAACAATTCGGTGTCGTTCCTCTAATATTTTTGGAGTACCTTTTGAATAGCTTCTAATATTTTGACATTAAAGAAATTTTAATATATACATGTTCTAATTTAATATATTTTTGAGTAGTTTTTGACGTTACTATTATTTTTTTAAACGGATATTTGAGCTATATTATTTTAAAAAATGTTATATTAATTTTGGAACATTTATTTTAATAAATATGTTTAAGTTAGAAGTTTATATTATTTTAAAAAATGTTATATCTCAGAAACATAATATCACACTAACTTAATATCACACTAAATTAAAATAGTGTAATTCTTTCAAAATTCCTAGCAGCATTTTTTCAAACTGATATATGAGCTATCAATGTCAGATACTATTTAAAATGATTTGACAATACAATATCACTTTATCTGTAATAAAAATAATATTAATTATACTATATATGAAAATAAATTTTATTTCTTAATATCATATTAAATTTTATTTTCCATGTATAATTTAAAGGTTAATTATATTATTTAAAAAGCATTATATTAATTTTGGGACATTTATTTTAATAAATATTTTTAAGTTAGAAATTTATTTTTAAATATTCTACTATATAAATAATTTTTATGTTCTATGATATTAAATTTAATATCTCTGTAACTTAGTATCACAGTAAGTTAATATCACACTAAATTAAAATAGTGTAATTCTTTCGAAATTCCTAGCAGCATTTTTTCAAACTGATATATGACCTATCAATGTCAGATACTATTTTTAATATCTCTGTAACTTAATATCACAGTAACTTAATATCACACTAAATTAAAATAGTGTAATTCAAACTGATATATGAGCTATCAATGTACATAGCCTTTTAAATATTATATGTACTTTAAAAAAATTTAATATCTCTGTAACTTAATATCACAGTAAGTTAATATCACACTAAATTAAAATAGTGTAATTCTTTCGAAATTCCTAGCAGCATTTTTTCAAACTGATATATGACCTATCAATGTCAGATACTATTTTTAATATCACAGTAACTTAATATCACACTAAATTAAAATAGTGTAATTCAAACTGATATATGAGCTATCAATGTACATAGCCATTAAATATTATATGTACTTTAAAAATAACGTACATAGCCTTTAATATGGAAAACATAAAAACATTTTAATATGATGGAATAAAGTAAGCAGATGTACTTTAAATATTATTTATTTTTTAAGGGCTCTCTATATTCGTTTGTACAAATCAATCGTGTTTTTGCCTATAAATATTCCATCAATCACACATAGAAAAACATAAAAAAAAATTCTTCATTTTCATTTCATGTGTTTTTTGCGCTTTAATATAATGATTGTTTTATATTAAAATCTATTTTTCGTATCATCGATAGTTTATTGTCTTTGGAAGATTTTTTATTTCTATATTTTTTAATCGAAATCTAGATATTCTACCGAAAGTATTTGTTCTTGAAGAAAAAATGTTTATCAATCATTATATTTCGGGACCTCGTAAGTTTTTCTTCAACTAACTTTTCAACTTTGCTTTTTCTAACAAAGCATTTGTTGATAACATTCGTTTCAAATGCAATTTAACAAAGCATTTGTTGAGAACATTCATATTCAGTTTTGGGTGCAAGGTGATGAGTTATTCATATTGATATTATCTATCATGATCAGATTGAAGACGATATTTTTTGAAGCTGTATATTCTCATAAAAAACGACCAAATTCAGGCATATAAGAAGTCGTTGAAGATTTTATATGAAGATTTATAATTATCGGTGTATTAACTGAAGATATTAATTTGTAATTTTATGTTTGAAGATATTTTACAACATTAGTTGTATGTTCTTGTTATATTTCTTATTCCTTTTAAGATAAACTTATAATAGTACATTACATTATTAATTTTATTATAAGAATAAGTGAAGTAAAATATACATAGAATTAACATTACATAAAATTTTCAAAACAAGAATTAACATTACATAAGAAATAACATTACTGTGATATTAAATAATACTATTATATATTCAATCCGATACTTTTACATAATGGACAAATGTTCTTGTGTAGCATCCAACGTCTAATACAATCTGCATGAAACTCATGGCTGCAAATCAATGTGCTTATGCTTTCATTTTCTTTGTATTCTTCTAAACAAATCGCACAAACGCCTTCAACCTTGTCAAGCACTATATTCTCATGAAGATTTTTCCTTATAGTTTCTTTAGTCAATCCCGAACCATCAAAAATCATATTTTGTTCTGAAACACCAATTATTTCAACTATATCTTGTTCTTCAAGTTGGAGAACATCTTCGCGGTACCTTCCCATGATAAAATGAACTAAATATGATGGTATATTGGGTATACTTTCTAATGTCTCCTGGAAATGGTTCCTATCACGAGTTGAATTGTGCATAGATTGTAAGATATTAATAATAATTGATGGAGGTACGTCTGTAAATGGCACGAAACCATTACTCATTTTGAAAAAACAGTTTATTATTTTTAACACGACAACGAAAAATGAAACATTACTTTCAATATCAATGTTATATATAGACTTATTCACGGCATGTAACTTTTAAAATAAACTTTATTTTAAAATAAACTTTATTTTGATATTTATATTTATAATTTTGCCATATATTTTTAATATAATCTTAATATCAAAGTAAGTTATAATAATATTAATCTTTATATTGTGTTTATATCAAAACCTTTTTGAAGTTTGGTGTTTAATTTTGACAATCTTTAATATATTATTGTGTTTTTATTGTCTTAAATTTCGACGTTAAATATTAAAGTATCTGTTGAAAATATAGATGCATAACACGCTATTATACATATCAGATTTTATAATGATGAAAAATACCTCATCGAGATACAAAATATTACTTTTTATGTCCAACTGACATATATGTCAGATAATCTTTAAAGTTTATTTTGATTGTACACAAGAAATTAATGAATATAGTTATCATATATAGACTTATTCACGGCATGTAACTTTTAAAATAAACTTTATTTTAAAATAAACTTAATATCAAAGTAAGTTAATATATTTTTAATTTTGCCATATATTTTTAATATAATCTTAATATCAAAGTAAGTTATAATAATATTAATCTTTATATTGTGTTTATATCAAATTACTTAATGAAACATATATGCAAATATGTATACGTCATAGGCCAACTAACTCTGATATTAATAAAACTTTACTAACTCTGATATTAATTGAAATTGTACTAACTCTGATATTAAGACACTCTGATAGTAATACAGTATCATATATCTATGCAACTAACTTTGATAGTAATACAATATCTTACTAACTCATTAAAAATATTGAAAAAAAATTTTACTAACTCTGATATTAATTGAAATTTAAAAAAAAAATCAATGGTAACAAAATTTACTAATTCTCATATTAATTGAAATTTTACTAACTCTGATATTAAGACACTCTGATAGTAATACAGTATCATATATCTATGCAACTAACTTTGATAGTAATATAATATCTTGAATTTCAAAAAATATTGAAACTTACTCATTAAAAATATTGAAACTTAGTACGTCATAGGCCAACTAACTCTGATATTAAGAGAATATCAATATGTATACGTCATAGAACATCCAAAATATTAAATTTGTTTGATTTTGATTTTAAATATAAACGTAATATTAAGACAACTAATATTTTAAATAACTATATTTATTAAATATGATAGTTATATTCATTAATTTTTGTGTATAGACAAAATTAACTTTGAAGATTATCTATCATATATGTAAGTTGGAAATTACTTTAATTTCTTTGACTTTGTATGACATATATGTTAGTTGAACATAAAAGTAAATATTTTGAGATTCGAGAAGATATTTTTCATCATTATAAAATCTGACATGTATCATAGCGTGTTATGCATCTAAGTTTCCAACAGATGTCAAATAGTGATGAAAAATTCCTTCTCGAGACTTAAAATATCAATTTAAGTCAAAGTTTTACATTTAATTTTAATATAGTTTTTTAATAATGTTGCTTTTTTTAATTCATGTTGTTTTTAAGTATGTTTTTGACATTAAAGATATTTGTATTACTATCAGAGTTAGTTGTATAGATATATGATATTGTATTACTATCAGAGTGTCTTAATATCAGAGTTAGTAAAATTTCAATTAATATCAGAGTTAGTAAAATTTCAAAGATTAATCAATTCATATATTATGATATTATCATACTATTTAAAATTCAAATTCAATGCAAGAATTTAAAATGAAGAAGAACATAAAGTTGAAAATCAATTATTATTACAATATGAATTGTCATAGCCTGTTCAATCGACAAATAAACTAAAATCACTCAAAGAAATCTACCATGGCCGTGGGGGAAGCTCGTTCGAGTTTCAACAGCTTCCTAGCCAACTCCCAGTTGTTCTTGATATTTTCATTCCTATCATGACTCCTATCGCTTTGCCTGATATTGATTGTCTTTAGCGTCCGGGAACACACAAGTATACACTTTATTAAAGTTAATTCATGCTCTGTTATAGGATAATATCGAAATACCACGGTCTGTAGCTGGTCATGGCTGAATGTGTTTCTATCTACAACATTAGAATTTTTTTTGATATTCAGTAGATCGTTTCTGGATAAGGGTTGAATTTGAAACACTATATAAACAAATTGTTGATGTACACTTGTACAGTGATATTAAACTATCAATAATATCATATCAAAAAAACATATAAAAACTTGAATGAGCACTAGTAAATAACACTTAGATTTTTTTTTCTATCTATTAATATCACAATAAATTATATCCTGAAAAGATAGATGCATTACACACCGACTCAAAATATCAATTTATGTAAAAGGTTTACATTTAATTTTAATACATTTTTTTTATTTTTTTATTTTGTTTTTTCATTTCACATTTTTTAATATATCATATTTCCTTAATATCAGAGTTAGTTGTCTTTAATATATTATATTGTCTTTAATATCAGAGTTCTGAAACAAAATATTAATCTTCACATCGTATTTAAAAACAAAATCAAAGAAAATTTTATAATTGCATTTTCTAATGTGATAGTTAGTTGTTTCCATTTTTTATTTAATATCACACTGTGTTAGAAGATAAAGTATCAGAATAATTACCATTGAAATTTTTATTTAAATTTCATATTTTTTAATATATGATATTTTTCTTAATATCAAAGTTAGTTGTCTTAATAGTTTATTTAATATCACACTGACATACTTGTATTTTTATTATAGTTTCTTTAGTCAAACAGTACTCAAATATCAGAGTTAATTGTTCTTTTTTTTATTTTAATATCACAGTGTGTTTAAATTTCATATATTTTTAATATATGATATTTTTCTTAATATCAAAGTTAGTTGTCTTTAATATATGATATTGTCTTAATATCAGAGTCTTTGAAACTAAATAATAATAAAAAATAAAAAATAAAAAATAAAAATCAGAGAAAATTTTATTATTGAATCTTCTATGACGTATACATAATAAAATTGTCTTAATATCATAGTTTGTTTGACTATGCATATTATACATTTATTAAGTAATTTCAAACTGACATAAATGTCGGATACTATTTTATAGTGGTTAAAGATATCTCCTCGAGACACAAAATATCACTGTCTGCTCTAATCTTTAAAGTTGATTTTGACAATACACAAGACATTAATGAATATAATTTTAATTTAATTAGATAAAAAAAATTGATATTAATTTTTCTATTTTTATTTTAATAAAGATGTTACTTAAATTTCACATTTTTTAATATAAGATATTTCCTTAATATCAGAGTTAGTTGTCTTAATATATGACTTTGTTTTATTATCAGAGTTTCTAAAACAAAAAATTAATATTCACATCCCTATTTAAAAATAAAATCAATTTTTTTTTTATAATTGCATGTTCTAATGAGCTATGTATATTAATATTGTCTTAATATCAGACTTAGTTTTGCCTTCGACGTATATATTTATTAAGTAATTTCAATCTATATTCAATAAGAGCTAAAATAAATTAAATTTACTATCTGACATACATATTTTGAATATCTGTTTGAAAAAGATATATGCATAACACACTGACATACATGTCAGATAGTGATGAAAAATTCTTCCTCGAGACTTAAAATATCAATCAATGTCAAAGTTTTACATTTAATTTTAATATAGTTTTTCAATTATGTTGCTTTTTTTTTTAATTCATGTTGTTTTTAAAATATATTTTTTTTTTATTAAATTTACTAAATAATTTTAATTTAGTTATGTTATTAAATACATATATTATGAAATTAATATGATGTTATTTTTATAATTTTTATACCAAATGGTGTAAGTAGTAGTAATTTTTCTTTTTACAGCAGTATAAAATTTTTATTTTAATTTCATATTTTTAATATATGATATTTGTGTTAATGTCAGAGTATCAAAAGTCCTACTTGTATTTTTCTTATAGTTTCTTTAGTCAAACAGATACTTAAATATCAGAGTTACTTGTTCTATTTTTATTTAATATCACAGTGTGTTTAAATTTGATAATATATGTATTTAATATATGTATTTTTCTTATAGTTTCTTTAGTCAAAACAGATACTCAAATATGATATTTGTCTTAATATCAAAGTTAGTTGTCTTTAATATATGATATTGTCTTAATATCAGAGTTTCTGAAACTAAATATTAAAAAAAAAATCAGAGAAAATTTTATAATTCAATCTTAATATCAGAGTTTCTGTTTTAATCTTTAAATTGTGTTAATATCATAGTTTGTTTGTGTATGACATATATAATATGTCAGATACTATTTTTATAGTGGTTAAAGATATCTCCTCGAGACACAAAATATTACTCTGTCTGTTTTAATCTTTAAAGTTGATTTTGACAATACACAAGACATTAATGATTATAATTAAATAATAAAGTATATCTGATGATAATTTTAATTTAATTAAATAAAAAAAATTGATATTAATTTTTGTATTTTTTATTTTAATAAAGATGTTTTACTTTAAAACAACTTTGATGTACTGTGATATTAAACTTATTATGATATTATTAGAGTATGTAAATTTCATAGTTTAATAAAGATGTTTTACTTTAAAACAACTTTGATGTACTGTGTTAAATAATTATTTTATATCACAGTAACTTAATATGACATTAATATCATAGTAATTTGTTAATTAAAAAAAATAGTATCGTTTATTGTATTAATATACATGTTTGATTTTAATTTTATTTCTTTATTACCTAAAATATAATGTCAGAAAAAACGTACCTACCAAATGTCAGTTTATATTTATTAGTTTTGAAATAAATTTCAACCACAACCTTATCCTTATTTTGCAATATAAATTTGATCATTACCATTTCAATAATGTAATAGAAAAAAAAGTGTAAAAAAAAAAAAGAAGGAATATTGCATCTCTTTTTTAACAAAAGGGTTTTTTTTTTTTGAAGTCTTTATGTAAGAAAGCTCTTTTTTTACAAAAAGGTTAGTGTTTTCCTTTAATAACTTATAATTTATGTTTATTAATTCTTTAGACGGATTATATATTCTTTTTTTTTTTCCAGAAATGGATGTTTTATAACATTTTATTTTGATTCTGCAGGAATTGTTATTTTATTTAAATTTTCAATGAAACCTAAATATTTTACCGAATTTTATCAAATCTAAGCAGCTGGAATGTCAACTGATGTGCATTCTTTTAATTCCTTACTGTTTAGATTTGATAAACATTGAAAGGAGCATCAGCCTCTCAATTCTCGAATATGCTTGGTTCTTCGAGAAAAATATGAACGAGCGTTCGAGACGAGGACGTAACGTAGTCAAGATAGGTTATGAAGAATATTTTCGGTTTGTTGGTGTTTCAAATTTTGTAATGTGTTTTGTCATAGAAATGAATGAGTGTGTAATAGGTTATGAAGAATATTATATTTCATTCTTTAATATAATTCTTAATATAATATTTTTTTATTTAATTATCTTTTTTTATTCACTTTTAATTTTAAGTAAATTTTGTGTGATATATACCAATAAAAAAATTTGGTATCCAATCGTTACTCTATATAGTACAAATAAAACTTATTATTTTTCCTCTATAAATATGACCATTTCGATCTCACAAAAAAAGACCAAGCAATCAACTCATAATAAATTTCAATCTATATTCAAAAGATTGATGATCATTTTGCTATATAATTTTATTTTTTGCTTCATTTATATATGAAATCTAGATATTTTACGAATATTGAAAGTGAAACAACTTACAAGTAAACAATTTTTCTTACAAATCATCAAGTTGTGTCACTAAGTGTTCCCAAAACCCTAAATCCTAAACCCTTAAGTATTTCATCTTCAAGAATAATCAATGGTGTATGATAATCAGATAAAGTCGCAAAGCTTTTTTGTTGCTTTTTAAAACCTTATTCTATCAAAATCATATGTCATTGAACATTTTTGTTTTTCCATTTTCATCAACAAAGCTTAGAAATGATGCTATATGATCATGCTTTGCAATAGTCACAGTTGATGAAGTTAGATTGTATGAATTTTATAATCCTATTATTTTTTAAATAAGCTAAACAAGTACAATAACCAAAGCTAGTTAAAACTAGTGTAAAAGAATTGTCATAGTGTTACTCTTGTTCAAGATAATTTTGTACAAGGTACCCTTGGAAAAAGGATTCAAGTTTTAGGGCTTCCAAATATGTTGACTTGGGAATTAATCAAGCAGAAGAGGTTTGGGGTGAAGGAAGTAGGATCAAGGAATGAGTTTAAAATTACGGTGAAGATGACAATCAAGTAGTTGCTAATGTTTTTTTATTTTTTGATGTCTTTTTATGTATGACTTTCAGTATGAAAAACAACTGTTGTGTAATGTAAAATGCAATTATGCATATATCTATTTCAACAAGTCATAGTAATTCTGATATTAATATCTTTTTTTTACATTTTATGCTATGAAAATCAATGATAACTTAAATTTATAAATAACGTATTCATATTTTAATATGATTGTCACATTTAAATTCTATATTTAGTTACACTAAAACTTATTCTGATATTAAAACTGGGAGTAACATACAATTTTTATTAGCAGTAGAAAAATTTATTGCAGCAGTAGAAAAATTTGTTGCAGCAGCAGTAATATTTAGTTACGCCAAACTTATTCTGATATTAAAACTGGGAGTAACATATAGTTTACTATCATCCGACAATATTCCTTTCTGAATAATAAAATCTATTTTAGAAAAATCAGAAATTTCTTAATATCTTTCTAAATCATCAAAATAATATCAAAATTTCTTAATATCACATAAGAATAAGGACAATTAAAATCGACTAACAACAATATTTAATGTCACAAAACAAGACTTTTCTCTCAAAACATCATTGACCATTTTTTTCCTGTTGCCTCTTCTGCATACTTATCAAATATTTCTAAATGATATTAAAGATCCAATTTTTTTTTACATTTATCTAGACAAATAGAATTACCAATAAAAATATTCTCTGCAGCAGTAGAACAATTTGTTGCAGCAACAGTAACATTTACTTACACTAAAACTTATTCTGATATTAAAACTGGGAGAACCATACAATTTTTATTAGCACTAGAAAAATTTGTTTGCAGCAGCAGAAAAATTTGTTGCAGCAGCAGTAATATTTAGTTACACCAAAGTTATTCTGATATTAAAAATGGGAGTACCATACAGTTTACTATCATCAGACAGTCTTGCTTTCTGAATAATAAAATCTATATTACAAAAATCAGAAATTTCTTAATATCTTTCTAAATCATCAAAAATAATATCAAAATTTCTTAATATCACATAAGAATAAGGACAATTAAAATCGACTAACAACAATATTTAATGTCACAAAACAAGACTTTTCTCTCAAAACATCATTGACCATTTTTTTTCTTGTTGCCTCTTTCAGACACTTATCAAATATTTCTACATCTTCAAATGTAAAAATTTGGATCTCTAATATGTTTAATTTCATTGCTTATCTTGCAAAGAGCTTCCCATATATCCGGATGTATTTCATCTTTCAAAGGTGGCAAATTAAATTCTTTAACAAAGATTTACAATCATCAAAGCAAGATCATCAACTATCGCCTTACTTTGTCTAGACAAGTTTCATGAATCTATACAAGAAATAGATAGTATATCAATTTTTTTTATAAATTTGTAATAGCATATGCAAAACTTTATTATGATTATATAAAGCAATAATACATGATCCTTATCGTATTCTAGCAAATCAAAGTAAATGTGACTGTCACAAATACAAAAATCTTCAACTACTTCCATTCTTTTCTCCAGCTTTTTGAGATGGTAGCGTAGCACACATATATTTGTTGTGTCATAAGGATAATTACCGCATGTCAAATACTTTAATGTTTCAGTTAATAAAGAATTTGCAGCCTTAATTTCTTGTTTAACTTGACTCAAGTATTTTCTCATTTTTTGCTTATAATCAGACAAAAAATCATCCACTGCTGAACTTTCTTCTTCATCAACTAACCTTTCTTCTCCTTCTGTTGAATATAACAAGCCTATAGTTAAGATTTTTTAATATCAGATTAACTACCAGCTACTAGTACTAAGATACTAGTTTTGCTACTAGTACTAATTTGAATTAATTATCAGATTATCTGTAATAATAGAAATCATCTGAATTAACTACTTTATCAAATTTATTAAGTAAGTAATATGAACTTGATATTTAAGAAAAATTATTGATATCAGATTACCTATCATTATAATTTTCAGAGACAATTTATAAAAATGAAAGAAATTTCTTAATAATTGATTAACTACAATTATTATAATATGCCATTTTTCAATTTATAATTATTAACAGAATAACAATGATAAGAAAATCGAAAGTTCGTTAATATCAGAATAGGTATCATCAAACGCCATTAATATCAGAATAAACATTATAACAAAAAAAATTAAAGATCTTAATATGATATAACCAATCTTGAGTTTACAATGAATATAAGAATAAGCACATAAAGAAAAAAAGAATTTTATTATAGTTATTATCAGAATGACAATGTTAAGAAAAAGGGAATTTGTTAATATCAGATTAGCTCTCATCAGACACCTTTAATATTAGAATAAAAATGATAACGAAAAAGTAAATTTATTAATATCATATAAGCAATCTTCAGTTTACAATTGATGTTAAGAAATTTTTTATCACTATATTTACACCAGAACCTTATTAACTTCTGTTTCAGATATCGTTAATATCAGAATAAAAATGAAAACGGAAATGTTAAGAAAAAGGGAATTCGTTAATATCAGATTAGCTCTCATCAGACACCTTTAATATCAGAATAAAAATGATAACGAAAACGTAAATTTATTAATATCATATAAGCAATCTTCAGCATATTTATACTAGAACCTTATTAACTTCAGTTTCAGATACCGTTAATATCAGAATAAAAATGAAAACGAAAACGAAAATATCTTAATATCATATTGGCAATCTTAAGTTACAATTAATATCTGAATAAAACTTTTAAGAATTTTTTGTTGTGTTAATGTTACATTAGCTATATTCATTTAATAAAAATATTAATAAGAATGGAAATATCTTAATATCATATTAGAAATCTTCAGTTAAAATTAATATCAGAATAAGTATTGTTAATACAAATAAGCCGTAAAAACGTTTATTTATATTTTACGATCTTCTAATATTTTGTCGATAACAAAAGTAAAATCATATTAACGAAACAAATAAAATACGTAAATGGTTTGAACTAATAGTTTTCTAACATATTCACATTTTCACATAAAACACTAAAACAAGTATAAGTGATTTTATAATCTAGATATATATGTACAACAACTAGTGTTTACATATTGAGTTAACACATACTTAAGCTAAGTATACTAAAATGGGTAAAACAAGTATATACTAAAATGGGTAAAAAAAAACAAGTATATACTAAATAGATAAAACTAGCAAATGGTTTTGACCCATAACCCATGGTTTTATATATACCACTTATACAAGTTCAATGTATCCTTAAGGTACATTGTATCTAGAAAGAAAACCATGGATCAACCCATAACCCATGACCCATGACCCATAACCAAAAATACACATGGGTAAAGAGAGCTGCCCACGGATCCCTAGCTTTTTGCTAGCCGGATCCCAAGTGGAAGGGATCCGTGGGATCCGTGGGAACAAAGTGAGGAAATTTGCCTATAAATAGTGAGCCATTTCTTCATTATTACTCACCCTTTCAATCCTCTTTCTAACACACTTTCTCCCCGAGTTAGATCTCACTAACCTTAGATCCAAGAGATCTATGTTTGTAGTTTTGTTTTTGTGTGGTCTTTTAGGTTCCTCTTAAAGGCAAGATCACCACCTTTGAAGTCAAGCAAGCTCAAGTCCATGAGTTGTTATGCTTCCTCATCATCAAGGCCATCAAGTCCTCTTGTTGATGATTCCTTTCTTTCTTCAAAGAAGTGTAGTGTTGAAGACATTAGTGAAAGATGTCTCAAGTGTCAAGACGAAGATATTAGTGAAGGGTATCTATCGTCCATAGGATAAGCACTTGTGGTAGGTGCTTAGAAGTCAAAGACAAAGAAGCATTAGTGAAAGGTGCTTAAAAGTCAAGACAAGGAAGCACTAGTGAAAGGTGCTTAGAAGTGAAGACACAAGACATTAGTGAAAGGTGTCTTGTAGATCTAGTCAAAGGCATTAGTGAAAGGTGCCTTAGATGTACAATCGATATGGTGTGTTTCATGTACAAGATAGACTAGTATAGGATCCAAGGATATTGATATCCTTGATGATGTTGTAAAGGAGTAGATCTCCATTGGGATTAGTCGTTGGTGTAGTGTGGTAGTAGTTCCTCCATTGCAATGGAACTAGGTGCTTAGCCTAGTACCTAATAAAGGGTAGGCGACGTTGTGAAGGTGTAGTTCACCTAAGGTGTGAAAGAACCAGGTACTTAGCCTAGTACCTTATAAAGGGTAGGCGACGTTGTGTAGGAGTGGTTCACCTTGGTGTGAAAGAACCCGTGGTTAGCCTAGTACCGAAAAAGAGTAGGCGACGTTGTGAAGGCTTCTCCGCCATAAGGAGCTTGGTGTAGTGATTACGAACTCTCGAGTAGGTGACTCGGGGAGTGGAGTAGGGCAAGGAATGTGACCTTGTAGCCAAACCACTATAAATACTTGCGTTGTGGTTTTGTGCTTCTTACTCTTTTCTTTCATTACATATCTTCTATATGCTTGCTTATCAACATCCAACACACACAACCAAATAGATTGATATAAGTCAATCTAAATAGATTAAAAGGAAGTTTTAATTGGTAAAACTATTCAACCCCCCCTTCTAGTTTTCCACAATTGGTATCAGAGCTTCGTTACTAAGTTTCTTGAAGTATATTGTACTTTAAAAACTTGATACGATCCATAGTTAATTGAAAACTACAAAGAAGGTTTTTTTTTATAAAAACAAACATCATGTTTTTCAAAAACGATATGTTTGGATGTTGATTTGATAACAACATTTTTTTCTTTTTCTTTTCACTTAAATTGCACTAATCTTCTTTGTGATGTTGATTAGTCAAAGCTCATACCCACCAAGCTTTAGGAGTTGCTTGGTAACAAGAATACCTTCCTTAAGAAGGTATCTTAGACGCAAAGGAGCGGGAATCGTCTAAGTGACATTTGTCATTTGTAAAAGACATTCCTAAGTGCATTCGAGGTATGACTTTCTACTTATATCTAAATGATATTTGTTTAGTATATAAGTGTTATTTGCTAGGCTTTTATTTGAGTAGATTTTTGTGTTTACACATGATTTACATGTAGCTTCGTTAGGAAGCCTGTTTCTCACATACGTGTTATTTTTCTCATCTATAGTCATAGTATATAGATCTTATGCTTTATTTCTTCTAATAAAACAAAAACATGAATTTCAAAAATTCATCCTTCCCTATTAATAAACCCACTCGACGCCCACTTTTCAATCCTCACTTTTTCAAATTTTCCAATTTCAAAAATTCCCTCTCATTCAAAAACTTCATCTTCCTCCTCATTTCATCTCTTCCTAAACCAAGAAGATCCGTCATCAACATGGTTTACATCGCACTCGTGCTCATCGCCCTAACACTCATCGCACTTGTGTTCCCTATGATGAAGTTCACATACAGAGACATTTACTTTGTGTTGTTAATCTATATTGGGGTCATTTACCCAATCCTTTGTATCATCCTTAGCATTGAAATGCAATATTATTGATAATCTATTTTATCTAGGATGTTTGTGTTATTATGTGTGTTTCATTTCTTTTGATCTATATGTGTTATATTCTTCGTGATACATTAGATGTCATGTATGCATGCTAAAAGAAAATGTAGGATAAAACATACTTCATGGTACAATAACCGTAAAACCTATGTTTTCATTAAAACGGTTCATATTACTGCATCCACGGATCCCGGAAGTTACACTAGCCGGATCCCTTTGAAAAGGAACCGTGGGATCCGTCCCCATCGAAAACAGTTTTCATGCAAGATTAAAACCACTATCTTTCTAAAAGTAATAATCCACTAGAGTTTCAAAACCATGAGTTAGCTAAATACTAATTGTTAATAGAATATCTAGTAAAACGTTAGATTATTATAGGTTGACCATAAACGCCTTCCTTATTAACCCATCACTTCTATAGGTTCAACTATGACGCATGAATACGAGTTTGATTTTTCACTCACTAGCGTCTACACCTTTAACATTTCCTTGAGCCCAACACACCGCAATCATGTTTGTGGGTTCAATAATCTCAAAACCGTCACTTCCATGAAGGACGATTGTAGACACCTCTCTACAATTCAAGAAGGTATCAATACCTCCTTCCGAGCCATAGGACTAGAATGTCTTCTTGAAATCAACGAGAAGATATGTCCAAGGTTCATAATGGAATTCTTCCGTCAAGTCGAACTCGCTCGTAACGAGGATCGCTCTCATCTCTTTGGTTTTATATCAAAACCAAAATTCACTTTAAGCCTTGGGCATCTTGCTCACATCCTCCGAATTCCAAACCATGGACAATGTGCCTTCACCGAAGATTGGTCTCTTGATTCTCTTCAACTTTCGTGAAGAAAATAGTCCATATTGTTCACACATACCTCTCCGAAGATTTAACGCGCATGATATGCAAACCTCGACCATATTACTCCAATCCAAACAAGATCCATACACGGATATCCGAGAAGAGTATAAGCTGTTGTTCTCATTCTACGTGAACATGTTTGGAGTCTTAGGGAAATCGAGATATTCTTCCCGCTTGTTGTGCTCACATGTTGTATCGTTTGCTAACACAACAACCATACAATCTCGCCTACTTCTTCGCAAGGCGAATTGCAAATCTTCAAGGCTCCAAGAATAAACTCATCCCTTATGGAATGTTCTTGACACGCCTCTATCACAATGTTATGCACTTCCATCCTCAATTTCAAAGTCCGTTGTACGATATTTGTGAACAAGATGATGGAACCGCTAAACATATCTCTCATGAAGACTTTCTTCATTCATAATTCCACCAATACCCATCAATCACATAATGATCCTCCTAGTGAAGACACTCAAGGAACCTAGAATAGTCAAATAGGATCAATTCTAATCAGAATCCTATCTCTTCCATGAAATAAAACATCTTACATTTGATTTCCTAGTTTTAGAACTCACTTAAACAAAACTTGGAATATAATGCATTGTCAAAGATCATTGCATACCTTTAGTAAAGGTTCTGTCTAATGATAGATGGATCCAAAATGTTGTACTAAACGGATCCCTACTTTAGGGAACCGTGGGATCCTAAGAAATGTAAAATGCAATTGCAAGCATTATATGTCAAACACATCCCTTAGAACACCTCACACTAAGCTAAACATAGTGTCTTAAGATTGATTAAGACTTTATCAAGATAGGTTGACCTTTCCTACTCTTTCCAACTCACATAGATCACATTCTAAGGCTTTGTTAGATCTACCATTTCAATCCATCACCTCCGCTCCTAAAACTCACACTTTATTCTTCTTATATGATCTCTCACAACTAGGTTAGAAGTCCTTCGATTATGACAATATTGATCATTAATCAATCTCACCTCAAAATTGATCAAAGTTGATCAAATCCTAGTTTTTCCCATCTCATAACCATTAGGATATTTTCCAAAACATAATCCTAAGACACAACCCGATCTCTAGGATCATTTAGTTTCATTTAACTTCAATTGACATCTTTAATGTCATCCTTGCTCATCCATTGGTACTTGTTGAAAGTTCCAAATCCTTCCATAAATAACAATCATTAGCTACACCACTCATTGCCTTCAAACACTTAAGCACCCCTTCATTTAAAACACTTAGGAGAACTCGAAACACTCAAGGTGATGTAGGTCTAGGATCTTAGAAACATCATTTCCACTCTTTCATAAATCGAACGCCGGATCCCTAGAACTAGCCTAGACGGATCCTCTCGAGAAGGGAACCGTGGATCCGGATGACGCCTATGACAAATCTTACTAAAACAAATCATTTCAACTCAAACACTCCATCTCATCTTAAATGAGTTCCTAGAACAAGACAACCTCAGAGTTGACTCTTGTGCATGCTAATCATCACATTCCAATGAATCTTAGTGGCTTGGAGCTTAAATGCACTTTCCAAATCTTTTGGTTTATAAACCACCTTGTTAGGACCTCCATAGTCATCACTCTCATTCTAACTTTCAGCCTTTGCAATCTCTTCAAATCATCTCATCATGAGAAAACCCCAAGTAACAACCTATCCACCAAAGAACCACCCATCAAAAGGGCTCGTGTTGTACACGAAATCTCTTCAACCGAATCATCTCCGGTCAAATCAACAAACCTTCATCATCCAATCAAACCAATTCCTAAAAGGATAGTACCCACAAAACTACCTATACCAAACACAACCATACCTCCTAGGCCAAACAATATAATCTCCACTAAACCATCACCTTTGGTTCCTAGAGCTATCTCTTTACATCCCCACAATCATCACCTCACCTCTACAATTTAGAGGACTTGCCACCTAGGCCGCCTCATCCGCTCACGACAACATTCTCCTCATTAGAGGAACAATGATTCAAAATCAAGGTGTTGAGTCAACACTTGCTCCGCTTCCTTTTCGCTGCTTCCATCATATAATCCCATTTGGATTATAAGAAATCATCAAAGTCAACCACCCGACCTTATGGAAGTTGACACATCTTTACCACCATCATCATTCTTGATCGAACCATTCCTAAATGGACCTCCACCAATCCTCCATCATTCGAGGCTCCTCAAACCACTTCAATTGATCCTTTGAATCAAGCCACTTCATTTCATCCACCACCACTACCTAGCCATGACAAAGATTGCTATCATTGTCAACATATTGAAAGTTTGATACATGAAGTACGAGAAGACCAACGTTTATGTTCTATCATCTCCTCGAACGCTTCGACGAGATTAAACCTAAACATAACTTGAGCTAGAAGATTATAGTGATGTCTAAGCTTCAAGCGTTAGTTGGTCTAAGAAATTCATAGTTATGTATTGTCTATTTTCTTATTTTTGAGTCATGTATATCATAACTCTTGTTTTATTAAATGGAATTACATGCTACTTGTTAATTCGTTGAGCATATGATTACTTTGTTTTCATATCTCATTTATGTGATAACATTATTTGTTATTTCACCCTTGCCGAATTTGATCGCTTGATACGGATCCTCGAATAGCCTAGACGGATCCCTACTAGGAGGGAACCGGAGGATCCGTGAAGACAGGAAACCTTTTTTTGTTTTTTTCTTTCTCTCCTACTAACTTGCATCACATTTGCACGAAATTGTGAATTATACTTGCTTTCTAACCTTTGTATTGTAGTATCTTAATTCACACATGAAGACTTTGACATCCTAAAGCTAGGGGGAGCTTTATGTCAAAGCAATACATTGCAAATTACTTGCAATACTAGATTTATTTTCATAACTTCCCATTGCAAAGTTGCAATCATCTAGGGGAGCACACTTTTTTTTTTTTTTTTTTTTTTTTTTTTTAGACAAAACTTTGCAAACTTAGTTGCAAATGATCTAGATTAGAATTACTTTCTTGACGCCTTACATAGGGATGGACTCGTCAAGGGGAGTAAGACGAGATCTATTCCGTTACTTGCTCTTTATTTTTTTTTTTTTTTTTCTTTCACATGTTTTCTTTAAAACAATGTGTTGCTTTTCTTCAAACACTTTTGTTTCGACAAAAGGGGAGAAGAAAGTAAAACTACAATTAAACGCTATTTAATTTTAGCTTTTCTTTAAAATAATTTTATGTTTTGTCATCAACAAAAAGGGGGAGATTGTTAATACAAATAAGTCGTAAAAACGTTTATTTATATTTTACGATCTTCTAATGTTTTGTCGATAACAAAAGTAAAATCATATTAACGAAACAAATAAAATACGTAAATGGTTTGAACTAATAGTTTTCTAACATATTCACATTTTCACATAAAACACTAAAACAAGTATAAGTGATTTTATAATCTAGATATATATGTACAACAACTAGTGTTTACATATTGAGTTAACACATACTTAAGCTAAGTATACTAAAATGGGTAAAAACAAGTATATACTAAAATGGGTAAAAAAAAAACAAGTATATACTAAATAGATAAAAACTAGCAAATGGTTTTGACCCATAACCCATGGTTTTATATATACCACTTATACAAGTTCAATGTATCCTTAAGGTACATTGTATCCAGAAAGAAAACCATGGATCAACCCATAACCCATGACCCATGACCCATAACCAAAAATACCCATGGGTAAAGAGGAGCGTTCCACGGATCCCTAGGTTTGTGCTAGCCGGATCCTAAGTGGAAGGGATCCGTGGGATCCGTGGGAACAGTGAGGAAATTTGCCTATAAATAGTGAGCCATTTCTTCATTATTACTCACCCCTTTCAATCCTCTTTCTAACACACTTTCTCCCCTGAGTTAGATCTCACTAACCTTAGATCCAAGAGATCTATCTTTGTAGTTTTGTTTTGTGTGATCTTTTAGGTTCCTCTTAAAGGCAAGATCACCACCTTTGAAGTCAAGCAAGCTCAAGTCCATGAGTTGCTATGCTTCCTCATCATCAAGGCCATCAAGTCCTCTTGTTGATGATTCCTTTCTTTCTTCAAAGAAGTGTAGTGTTGAAGACATTAGTGAAAGATGTCTCAAGTGTCAAGACGAAGATATTAGTGAAGGGTATCTATCGTCCATAGGATAAGCACTTGTGGTAGGTGCTTAGAAGTCAAAGACAAAGAAGCATTAGTGAAAGGTGCTTAAAAGTCAAGACAAGGAAGCACTAGTGAAAGGTGCTTAGAAGTGAAGACACAAGACATTAGTGAAAGGTGTCTTGTAGATCTAGTCAAAGGCATTAGTGAAAGGTGCCTTAGATGTACAATCGATATGGTGTGTTTCATGTACAAGATAGACTAGTATAGGATCCAAGGATATTGATATCCTTGATGATGTTGTAAAGGAGTAGATCTCCTTTGGGATTAGTCGTTGGTGTAGTGTGGTAGTAGTTCCTCCATTGCAATGGAACTAGGTGCTTAGCCTAGTACCTAATAAAGGGTAGGCGACGTTGTGAAGGTGTAGTTCACCTAAGGTGTGAAAGAACTAGGTACTTAGCCTAGTACCTTATAAAGGGTAGGCGACGTTGTGTAGGAGTGGTTCACCTTGGTGTGAAAGAACCCGTGGTTAGCCTAGTACCGAAAAAGAGTAGGCGACGTTGTGAAGGCTTCTCCGCCATAAGGAGCTTGGTGTAGTGATTACGAACTCTCGAGTAGGTGACTCGGGGAGTGGAGTAGGGCAAGGAAGGTAACCTTGTAGCCGAACCACTATAAATACTTGCGTTGTGGTTTTGTGCTTCTTACTCTTTCCTTTCATTACATATCTTCTATATGCTTGCTTATCAACATCCAACACACACAACCAAATAGATTGATATAAGTCAATCTAAATAGATTAAAAAGAAGTTTTAATTGGTAAAACTATTCAACCCCCCCTTCTAGTTTTCCACAAGTATCTTAAGAAAAAAATTAATTATATTAATATCGAATAGCTATCTTCGCTTGAATAATATCGAATAGCAATATTCTTAATATCGATTATCTATCATCGATATCCCTAATATCGACTAACTATCATAAAAAATTTTAAATTCGAAATTAAGAAACTTACCTTCGTTCGATTCGCAAATCTTAAACTTGATGAAATCATTGTTTTTAGATTTTTTTTAGATTTTTTTAGTTTATGTTTTATATGTTTTGTTATTCGGATCTACATCGATATTATAATAGTATAGATTAATTACGAAAATGCCACCGTGTTTTTTAACGAGATCGATGGACACTTGATCGTGCGGTGATATTCATCCGTACTTAAATGCTTGGAACGCACCGATCCCTTCCTATATATATATATATATATATATATATATATATATATATATATATATATATATATATATATATATATATATATATATATATATATATATATATATATATATATATATATATATATCTTAATTACATAATACAAAATAATTTTTTATATCTAAGATTTTAATTTAATATTGTATTTAAATATTTTATATTATTATTTTAATTTATAGTTATTAATAATTGTTATAATAATAATAATAATAATAATAATAATAACAACAACAACTAGAGGAGTGGGGCTTAAAAGTATTTCGCTCCTCAATAATTTTGTAAATCCTATATGTCTTTAATAAAGTAATGTTATATAATAATAATAATAATAATAATAATAATAATAATAATAATAATATAATTATTATTATTATGTTAATATTAATGTTATTATCATCATCATCATCATCATCATCATTGTATTAGTTATTGATTTTTTAAATTACATTACGTTTACAACCACCCAAACTGGTGCAATTTTACTGTTGACATTTTACAATTATATCACATTACAGTTCATTACATTACAATTTCAATTTTTTACATTAAGATTTTTTCGAATTACAATTTTTTTGACATATTACAATTCTTTCAAAAATATTATGCGAACCAAATGTCCATTAAAGGTAAGGACAAACTTTCCTTTAAAATTACTAATTTGCCCTTATTACATAGGTATTTTTGAAGCATTTTATGAACAAAATAAATGCACTAACTTACCCTAACTTTTTTGTTAAATCATCACTTTTTATTTATTTATTATATAGTGGTGCTTATTTTTATATTAATCGTTTTATGAATAGTAACTTGTTGTTAATAAATGTATATATAAAATAAAACAACAACAACAACAATAATATATATGCCTTGATCTGTTGGTATATAGAGAACCAATTTATAACATGGACTTGGATTAATTTGGAGGCCCTTGAAATACTATTTTCAAAAAATAATCATCAAAATATCGACTACTATTTAATGAAGAGGTTAGTGTGAGCATAAAACCAATGTTGTAAATTTAAGTTGACATAATAATATTTATTATGTAATGATATGATTAAGAATCTTACAACACGTCAATAAAAGTAATGTCATCGCAATCAAATAAATGTTTTTGACCGTTAAACTTTATGAATGCGCGATTTTTTTTTATACTAAGACGGAGTATCCTGATAATTCAGAGGAAAAAATATTAATCATTAAGCGTTATCTCATTTATAGTCTGATACATATATTACATTAGTGTACCCAATATAGAGACTTTATCTAGTACTAGGTATTTTGTTATGATTTGATTAAGAATCTTATAACACAACAATAAAACTAATGTCGCCACAATCAAATAAATGTTTCGACCGTTAAACTCTAAGAATATGTGAATTTTTATATACTATGACGCAATGATTGATGTAATGCTAATTAAGAGGGAAACAATTTTTATTATTAAACATTATCGTTTTTATAATGCGAAACATATTACGTTAGTATACCCAATATAGAAATATTTATCACAAATGATTCAACAAATATGATTTATGTTTTCACCATAATAGACGACGCGCAATTATCATATGGCATAAATTTCTTTTTGTAATTCAGGTAGTTAAATATCTTTATTTAATTAAATCGATAATGTTGATATTAAATCTGATGAAAAAGAAATGATATGACATCATTTGTAAATCTAATTTGTCGTTTTAAAACCCCGTTAATCGCAGTAAAGTTAAAATTAATAGGATTGCAGAAAACTAAATAAGAATGATAAAGTTACATGTCTATTTATTTGATTTATATAATTACAAATTTAAATATCAATGTCAAATATAGAGACTTTGTCTAATGAATGCCATTGGGCATTAGTTAAGATGAATGAAAAAAATTCTTTGAGTTTGGTAAATTAAGATGCATATTGAACCTAGGTAATTTATAATTTTAGTTAATATGCATTAAATACAATCTTTATTTTAGAAAATTAAAAATTGTAAATATTATAGCGAGTGTCTTTTAAGGAACTTGTTAGACAAAATAAAAAAGAAAAAAAAGACAGCAATATTTTCTAAAGTTAAATACTTAGTTTACTTTATTAAATGTTGTAGCAATTTTAGTTTAAGTTGCCAAATTCTTGAACATAATTCACAATCAAAATATCAGTGGAACTGAATTTAATTTGCTACATTTATCATATTAGACGAGTACTCATGCATAGCAACGAGATTTTATAGCGGCATACAATTGTAGTGAAAAAAAAAGGTTTATGGGTTATAAACGAAAAATAATAAAAGATTAAGAACTTTGGAATTAAACACGATTTAAACTGACTGAAAATAATATTGGTTATGGGTTATAAATGAAAATAATAATAAAAGTTTATGGTTTTCATATATAGTTTTCTTAATTTTTACTTGGTTTCCATATATAGTTTTCTTAATTTTCACTTGAAAGAATATGAATTTTTTCCATTATATATACTAGGGTTGATATACAAAAAAGTTACTAAACTTTCAAAATAAATTGTCCTAAGTCACTAATGTTTATCTTGTGTCATCTAAGTTATTATACTTCACGTAACCGGTTATATTGGATACCACTAGTTTTGCAACCTATTGTTAACGGTTCACTTCTGACGTGTAAATTGACCTTAATGGGTTAATATACAAATAAGTCACTAAACTTTGCGAAAAATTTGTCCTAAGTCACTAATATTTCATTCCTGTCATCTAAGGTACTAAACTTCACGATTATTTTAAACATGTTACTGAACCTTTAAAATGATGACATTGCACATTTTTTTAGTACCAAAACGGTCCTTGTGGTTAGTCGGGTGTCACGGAGTTCTTTAAACATGTTACTAAACCTTTAAAATTATACGTTTTATACGATTTTATACACCTTTTATACGTTTTTATTCATTTTCATTCGTTTTACGTTTTTGTTTGTTTTTTTACGTTTTAATCCGTTTTTATACATTTCCGTCCGTTTTTGTCCCATTTTTCGTCCGTTTTTCTAACGTTTTCGTCCAATTTTCTTACGTTTTCGCCTATTTTCTTATGTTTTCAAACATAAAAAAGGGACGAAAACGTATGAAACATAGAAAAACGGGCAAAAACATAAGAAAAATGGACGAAAATGTATGAAAACATAAAAAACAGGCGAAAACGTACGAAAAATGAACGAAAATATATAAAAACATGCGAAAACGTATAAAAACGTAAAAAAAGGGATGGAATCGTATGAAAACATAAAAACGGATGAAAACGTAAGAAAACATAAGAAAATAGGCATAAATGTAAGAAAAAGGACGAAAACAGATAAAAACGTATGAAAACGTATAAAACGAATAAAAACTTATAAAATTTGTATAAAACGTATAAGAACGGACAAAAACGTATAATAACGGACGAAAATGTATAAAATTAGATGAAAACATAAAAAAAAAATGGATTAAAACTTATAAAAACGGTTGAAAACGAATAAAAACGTAAAAAGGGGATGAAAAAAACGGACGAAAATATATTTTAAAGGTTCAGTAACATATTTAAACAACTCGTGTAGTTGAGTACCTTAGATTACATAAATGAAACGTTAGTGACTTATGACAAATGTTTCGCAAAGTTTAGTGACTTGTTTGTATATGTATCCTACGTGGCATACTACAACCGGTTGCCCTTCCATGTAGTGACTAGGGTGGCATATATAAAAAGGTTTAGTAACATATGTGAAAAACCCGTGAAGTGTAGTAACCTAGATGACAGAAGATAAACATTAGTGACTTAGGACAAATTTTTTTGAAAGTTTAGTAACTTCTTTGTATATTAACCCTATATACTAGGGGAGTACCCGCGTCTAACGGCAGCGGTTCCTAACGTCAGATAATTAATGATTTGTGATATTGTGGTGCGTGTTTTGTGTAGCGTTTAAAATAGAACGTGAACCGATGAAAATGCAATAGCAAACGGTTGTACTATACGATAACTAAAGTCTAGAAAAAATTCTTAACATCTATCAAACAACATATAAAAACATTTAATGAAACTGAAAGTAAACATTACATTAATTATGAGATAAAAACTAATAACACACGTTACTCGTCACGTTACCGGTCTGATTTTCAAAACTATATGTACCATCAACTTGTTAGCTTGTATGAAGCTTTGTGTGTTTTATTAATTTGTATAATGTGTATAATAACATGTACTTTTCATGTTAGGGTGTTTTAAAAATAAAATTAATTAGTATATTTAATTATTTTATATTTTGGATTATATTATAGCTTGTTTAAATTATACATTGTGAAAATTTTATTGTACTTCTTAGTAAAGGGTGTTTTAATTGGTTGTTTTTAATTTGGTAGATATGCTTTTAATTGGTTGTACAATGTACAATGTGAATAAATTATTGTACTTTTAAGTAATGGCGTGTTTTAATAAGAGTATTAACTACACTATACATTTCTCTCACATTTCACTTTCAACATTTCACTTTTCAAGGTTTGACCGTTTTTCTTTTATATGTAGTATAGATAGTATAGATACTAGACGAGTACCCGTACATAGCAACGAGATTTTATAGCGACGGATCGTTTTGTGTTAAAAAAAGTTTATGGGTTATAAACAAAAAATAATAAAAATTTGAAGATTTGGGGATTAAACATAATGTTTTAAAACCCGGTTCGACCCGGGTGGTTCAACCAGTTGAACCATTCCGGTCAAAAAATGGGTCGATTTAAACCGAGTCAACCCGACGGGTTGGGTAAAAAACATGTCAAATTAAACAGGGTCAATCCACCGGGTTTGAAGCGTCCCGAGTCAACCCGGTTTTCGATATGTATTAATAGTTTCCTTTTTGAATATATGTTTTCAATATTTTCTTTTTAAGTTTCAACTTTTCACTTTTTACATTTTGGTTTTTCCTTTATATATAATATAGCAGGGTACCCTGTGACGTTAACTGGAGAAATAGATCTCAATGAGACCTAATTCACGGGTCCTTTCTGGTTCGTTTTCGGATGGATTTTATTGGTTAGCCGAACCGATGGCGACACCGGTCCCCGTTTGAACCCCGTTGGTCCGGTCCGATTTCCAAAATTATATGTACCCTCAACTTGTTAGCTTGTATGAAGCTTTGTGTGTTTTATTAATTTGTATAATGTGTATAATATAATGTACTTATGATTTTAGGGTGTTTTAAAAATAATTAGTGTGTTTAACTATTTTATATTTTGGATTATGTTGTAGCTTGTTTTAATTATATATTGTGAAAATTTTATTGTACTTTTTAGTAATGGGTGTTTTAATTGGTTGTTTTTAATTTGGTAGATTTGCTTTTAATTGGTTGTACAATGTGAATAAATTATTGTACTTTTAAGTAATGTGGTGTTTTAATAAGAGTATTAATTACACAATACATTTGTCTCACCTTTGACTTTCAACATTTTTAGTTTTCAAAGTTTGACCGTTTTTTTTTTATATCTTATGATATAGATATAAATGAATGAGGTGAGATCCTTGCAAAACATGTATCCTTTAAAGAACAAATAAGTCAATCTCAACCCTACATCGACCTTTCATCTAATGGCTGAAATGAAGCCAAAAATAACAAAGAGAGCGCAAAATTTTCATTTTAGCTCATTTAATATAAAAACTCACTTTCCACCTTTTTAAAAAAAATAACATATCTTGCAAACGGTAAATCTTCAAGCTACGAAAAAAACACCATCGCGACGAGAATTAAATCATCTTTCTATAGATATGCACTTTTATATACTTTCGACAAACTTTTTTTTCAAAATTTTTGTCAAGAAAAATCTCACGGGATTCGTAAAAAGACGATTTTTTTTTTCAAAATTTTCGTCCAGAAAAATCCCACGGGATTCGTAAAAAAATCCTACGGGATTAGTAAAAAATTCACTTGTGATTTATTATTTTTAAAAAATCACAAGTGATTTGTAAAAATGAGTAAATCGCTGTTTTATACTTTTATGTCACAGCTTTTTAAGGGTAGATGTTTTTTATATGATTGTTGAAATGAGCTCTTGTAATCTCTTTATTAAAAAGTTGTATGTTGTTATACAGAATCCCATGTGATTCTCTCTGATCCATGGAATTTATATAGAATCTCATGTGTTCCATAAAGATACTTGACGAGTATCTTTTATGTGATTCATACAGAATCCCATGAGATTCTGTATGAATCACATGGGTAATCTTTATAAATTACAAGTGATTCATCAAAGAATCTCATAGGATTCTGTATGGATCACATGAAATTCTATATGAATCACAAGGGATTAGAGAGAATCACATGGGATTCTATATAAATCCCATGGAATTTTCATTTTGCTTTATATAAGATGAAAGTACAAAATTACTTGATATTCTATTTTTGTTGTGTAATGTTATGAGAAAAATTCTTGTTCACTTTGAATATATCTTGTTTACTTTGAATATATAATATTTGTTACTTATATTATGTTTGATCTCATGGGTAATCTGTATAAATCCCATGGGATTCTATATAATCTCATGGGATTTTGTATAATCTCATGGGATTCTGTATGAATCACAAAAAATTCGTCAAAAGAATCACTAAACTAGATACAATACATGACATCCCTTCTCAGTTTACAAGATAATTAAAAAAATTGATCCAAGAAAGAACAAAAAACAACCAAAAAGTAAACTAAATATGACACACTAATTTATATATTTTGATTTCTTGTAGAGAACTTTCAAAAGTATCATTGGTTTATATTATTGTAGAGTGTTTATGCTTTTATTATAGTAAGAAAAAAATTAGAGTGAATTACCCTAATTAGAGTGAATGACCCTTGTGAGGAATAACCAGTCAAAATATTGTATATAGGTCATGGAAGCATGATTTTGGATTCAAGTGATGATATAACCCAGTCATTTTAGCAAACTTGGTCATGTATATTTATCAAAGACTCTAACCTTAAGTTAGGAAATTTACATAAGGAAATTCAAAACTGACACAACACTAATAGGATTTGAATAAGAAGTAAATTTCAGTCAAAATTGTTGCAATTGTTGAGGGTCTATATGCAACATACTGACACAACACTAATAGGATTTGTATTTAGGAGCTAATAAGCAAGACCTATATAAAAGCTAAAACAAGCACCCTCTTAAATTATATACTCAACAGTTGACCTTTTTTACAAAAATAACAAAGTACAAGCTATTAACCAACCCAAGAAAACCTTCAACGCTTAAAACTACTAAACTTACCAGCACCAACATCATCCAAATGACTACTAAGATTGTTTTGGACGTATCTTTCTCTATTTTCGTATACTCTTCTTTGGCTCTTCAAATGATTTGGAAGTACCTTTTTCTATTTTCGTATCATTTTCCGATTGGAAGTCAGCATTCCAACCGGATGAAGCATTGTCACTCGCATTGAATTATATCGATTTCATCTCGTATAGTACCGGTGGGTCTGCTCCAAACACTCTTGTTTCCATTACTTTCTTCTATTCCTCGTCACCTTCCTAGAAATGTTTCAGAAAATTCATATGTTTTGGGATCCGATGAAGACGATCGGAGCAACGACTAACTTTTAGATAGTGATATTTCATGTCTTATTCCATTAAATAGCAGTGATTTAGATCAATTTTGCATTTGGGGGTTAGGGTTTGTAACTTGAGGAAATCGTTTGATGATAGAGAAATGAAGATGTCGAGAGTGTAAATGGGGGAGGATGAGAAATGACGGGATGTAATTACATGATAGGAGGTGTCATAAAGTTACAAAACTACCCCTCCTACTATTTTAAAATGATGGGATGTAATTAAATCTAACCGTTTGATGAAAGTTAAATCAACGGCTAAGATTGAGTGGTTTGATCTTTAAAGAAATCTTGTTCTTTACTAAACTTTTCTCATAAATGAATATACTCTTAAGATCTGCATCTTTTCTTCAACCACTATGTTTTCATACGCATAGCTTTTTTTCCATAGTTATGGCATTTGTTGCAAGGTAAATCGGAGGTTCGAGCTCCTTAACCATTAGATATATTTCGTATTTTACTTTATTGTGTAAGATAAAGTTCCTTTAACAACAATTTTTTAACAAAAAACATAGATAAAGCAAAGTAAAAATTCCAAAATTTTATTTTTAAAGTAATTGTATTTTACAACTAGCATAGATGCGAGTCTTTATGGTATAAAATATAAATATGTTCGATCATAAGTTTTATCTAAAATGTAAATTAAATATTTAATAAAATTCAATTAATATTTCACAAGAAGTCAGAAACCAGTTAATTTATCGTTATTTATTAAAAACTAGAAGAATACTTGCGCGATGCAAGGGAGTCAAAAAAATAAATAAACTTTTTTGGCGAGTAGTGCTTTTCAGTTACGCTTTTTTGTAACACCAATATTTTGATGAACAATGTTCTTCAGTAATTCAAAATAAAGAAATAGAAAAAAATGACGAATACACAAAAGATACGAAAATATTATAATTTTCATTTTAGGAAAATACATATTATTGAAAATGTATAAACTAGTTAGCTTTTATAACATTTCATTTTTAACAAGTATACTCTTTGACTCTATATTTTTCTATGTTTCAAACTTTTTAAGAGGATTTCTTCGTATGCTTAAATTCAAACAAAAGGTTTCATGCATTATATATTGGGGCTTTTGCATATATATTATCCAGAAAATGCAAAATTGCATATATATCAAAAGCATGCATAAAAACCATTATACTATGTGCATAAAAAACTTGTAAAAAGGATATATATGCAATTATTCACTTTGGGAGGGATATATATGCATTTTTGCCTATATTATATTATGACTAGAGGATTATCTGCACATAATGGTGGTAGTGTATTGCTTTCGACAAAATCTACTTGTGCTTCAACTTGTCGTTTTTTTTTAATATGTATCTACATGTGGTTTAAATGTAACTATTATTAAATAAAATTACCATCTTTTTTAATTTACAATTTTCTAATCTATATCTATACTAAATATAATGAGTGTATGGTCAAACATTGAAAAGTGAAATCTTGAAAGTCAAAAGTGAGAGAAATGCATAGTATAATTAATACTCTTATTAAAACACTTAATTACTTAAAAGTACAATAATTTATTCACATTATACAACCAAATAAAAACATATCTACCAAATTAAAAACAACAAATTAAAACACCACTTATTAAAAAGTACAATAAAATTTTCACAATGTACAATTTAAACAAGCTACAACATAATCCAAAACATAAAATAATTAAAAACACTAATTAATACGGAGTATTATTTCTAAAACAACCTAAAATGAAAAATACATGTTATTATACACATTATACAAATTCATAAAACACACAAAGCCTTATACAAACTAACAAGTTGATGGTATTTATAATTTTGGAAAACCGGACCGGACCAAATGGTTCAACCAGGAACCAGTGTTGCCACCGGTTCGGCTAACCAATAAAAGCCATCCGAAAACGAACAAGAGTGGACCCGTTGAAACCGATACAAACTGGTGGAATTAGGTCTCATCGAGATCTATTTATCCGGTTAATCGTCACAGGGTACCCACCGTCAAACGCGGCGCGGTACTCGCTATACTATATATAAAGGAAAAACCAAAAAGTAAAAAGTGAAAAGTCGAAACTAAAAAAAGAAATGTTGAAAACATATATTTCAAAACGAAACTATTAATGCACATCGAAAACCGGGTTGACCCGGGACCCTTCAAACCCGGCGGGTTGACCCAGTTTAATTTGACTCGTTTTTTACCCAACCCATCGGGTTGACTCGGTTTAAATTGACCCGTTTTCGACCAAAACGGTTTAACCGGTTGAACCACCCGGATCGAACCGGGTTTCAAAACATTATGTTTAATCCTTAAATCTTCAAACTTTTATTATTTTTCGTTTATAACCCATAAACTTTGTTTATCACTAAACGATCTTTCGCTATAAAATTTCGTTGCTATGCACGAGTACTCGTCTAGTATACATTTGAGGGTCCTTTAGTTTTAGCGGTGCATGTACAATTTTTATTTGTGTTTAGCTCTAAGTGGGTATGTTAGTTTTTATTTTTGTTTTGAGGCTCATCCTTTTTAGTTGTCTTATTAAGAAAGTGAGTTGTCATTTTTTTTTTTGTTTCTTATTTGGTTCCGTAATAAATTGTTGCATGTGTTTCTAAAAGAATTATATAGTGTTTGGATTATAAATTTAATGGTAGATGTTATTACTGTTTTTAAATAATGATACATTAGTCAATCAATATTACCTATTTTTTAAACTTTTTTAACAATTGTATTTTCAAAGAGATAAAAAAAAAAAAAAAAAAAAAAAAAAAAACATTGTCCGTTATAAAAATTACGATCTCCATTGATTTAGTGTAATAGCATTAATGAATCTTCCATAAGATAAGTAAAAGTTATCATTATGTGATATTACATTATGTTGTTATAAACATATATTACTAACACAAATAATCAATGTCTAATAACAAAAGACATTAAATAAGTTAGGTGATAAAACATTTATTTGGATAACTAATAACATAAAAACAAAATATTAACTAGAGATTTGATCTATAAAAACCGTTATATCGCAAAGACTAAAGCACCTATTCCAAAAAACAAACACCTATTAGTATAAGTATCAATGGGTGCATTCTCACAAAATGGCTGGCGAAAGCCTTACGATCGACCCTCGATCATTTTCGCTGGAGTTGTAACAACGTCATTGTTTTTATGGACCTTCTTTCACTCATCTCTCGACTCAATCCCTTTTTTTTCACGACTGAAACCCGATTCACAACCTGACCCGACCTTTAACCTCCAGTTCGACCCACCTATAGCCACCTTTTATGATGAACCAACTTTCGGCTACACCCTCGACAAACCCATAAAAGAATGGGACCAAAAAAGAATAGCCTGGCTCGAATTGCACCCCACGTTTTTGCCAAAATCACATGAACGTGTCTTTCTTGTAACTAGTTCCAAATCTACCCCATGCAAGAGCCCAACTGGTGATCATTATTTGTTGAGGACATATCGTAACAAAGTGGATTATTGTCGAATCCATGGTTACGATATTTTCTACAATAATGTGTTACTCGACCCCAAGATGACTGGGGGTTGGGGGAAGCTTCCAGCAGTTCGGGCTGCGATGCTGGCGCATCCCGAAGCTGAGTGGATATGGTGGCTAGATGAAGACACTGTTATCACGGACATGGAGTTCAAGATCCCTTTTCATAAGTATAAAAATTATAATTTTGTCGTGCATGGCTGGCCGAAAGAGGTGTATGTAAAGAAAAGGTGGCTAGGATTGAATGACGGATCGTTTTTGATAAGAAATTGTCAATGGTCGCTCGATCTGTTGGATATGTGGGCTGATATGGGACCACGGTCTCCAAATTTCGACATGTGGACTAAAGTTTTATTAGACGAGTTCAAGCATGGGCCAACTGATCAGACGGCGATGGCTTACTTGATCTGGAAGAAACAACATGAATGGTTCGGAAGGAAGATGTTAATCGAGACTGAGTATTATCTAGAAGGCTATTGGACAGGAATTGTTGACACATTTCAGAATATAACTGATAGGTATTTGGAGATCGAGAAGAGGGAACGGACGTTAAGAAGGCGACACGCTGAGAAAGTGAGTGAAGCATATGGTGTGCTACGAGAGCCGTTTTTGAAAGAAGCGGGTAATGAGCATGGGAGCTGGAAAAGGCCTTTTGTGACTCATTTCGCGGGTTGTCAGCCTTGTAACGGGAGACATAACCCGTTGTTTACAGGTGAAGGGTGTAGGACTGGTATGACTAAGGCTTTGAACTTTGCCGACAATCAGGTTTTACGGAATTATGGGTTTGTTCACCGGAGTCTACGGGCGTCGTCGCTTGCTACGCCTCTTTCATTTGATTATCCGGCGTGATTAGATTAGAAATTTGGTGACTAATGCTATTTGCCCATTCTTGGACATTTTTATGAGCCAACTTTTAGTAACAAATTAAAATGATACCATCATTTCAGTTTATAATGTTGGGGCCTTTAATGAGTTTCATTCAATTAGTAATTGGTCTTTAATTTTCCAAACGATACCTGATTTAATACTGCTGATTCTCGCGTTTTAACATGACAATTTTGGAATTGGAAAATATTTATAACATGTTTGGCACACAAAATTATTAAAAAAGAGTAGCCTTATTTATTTTGAAAAATAAACGTACTACTTAAAATATAAACTTTGTTTGGCAAACTTATAAGATGTTTAAAAATCGAATTTTGCAAAATAATACTCACTGGGCAATGCTTAAAACAACAATAAATATGAATATAAAAAGAAACTTAAGTTTTGTTAAATTAAAAATGACATATATTTCAATTAATTTTTAGAGTTAATTGCTAAAATCGTCCCTGTGATTTACCGGGTTTAACAAAAATCGTCCCTGTGCTTTTTTTTTTAACGTATCCTCTCCCCGTGGTTCTGACTCGTTACGGGTTTGGTCCCTTGACCAAATTTTCCGTTTGTTGACTGTTAAGCTGGTCATTTGTCGTTAAAATTAAAGAGCAATTTTGTCTTTTCGAGTGAAGTCTATTAACAAAAACCCATTTTACTTCTTCTTGGACAAAAAACACAAACGAAAAACCTATACACACACAACCATGAACATGGTGGTTAGATGCAATAGATGTGGAGGACCATCAACCATTGTAACATCATGGACTTCAATCAACCCAGCAAAAAGATTTTATTGTTGTGCCAAAAAAGTAAGTGTTTGGTTAGTTGTATAAAACGCCTAATTTTGTGTTTGACATATTTTTTTAATTTTCTTAATTAGCCAACAAACTGTGGGATAATTGATTGGTATGATCCACCTATGTGTCGAAGGGCTGAGCAAATAATACCAGGTTTGTTGCGTTCAATGAATGAGCTAAGAGGGGTTGCACAAGAAAAGATTGTTGAAGCTAAGAAGATGAAGAAGTTGGTTGCTTCTCAGTTGGTTGTTTTTTCTTTTTGTGTTTGCTTTCAAGTGGTGAATGTTTGAAACATCGAACCCCAACAAATCTCTCTTTCCAGCCTTAAACCCTCTTTTAAAGCACCTAAACATACATAAACCCTCTTGAACTTTCTTTCTAGACGGTTTACAGGGTCATCTGGCCTTTCTAAATCAAGCTTAATAGTTAGTATTTGGATTCATTGCTTTTAATTCCAAGCAATAGTCTCTCAGTTGTGCATACTGCTTTGTATAATCACCAATCACTCCTTCCTTTGCCATAAGCATAGCTCTAAATACCTTTTGCTTTGAAACCCCAATTTCTAGTTTCTTCGTCAACTGTTCTTTAAGAGCATTCAGTGGAATTTTTGGATTTGGTTTGATAATTTCCTCTACTTCCCTAGACAAGAATGTTGTTGTGAATCTCTTAACAGTTCTTGACTGTAAACATTTGTGAATATCCTCAAAAGTTTTCACTTGCCAAGTATTTTCATTTGATAACTTGGAGCACTGCAAATACCAAGGGCATTGAGATTCGTTATCTTGAATACAGACACCTACATTTGTCTTATTTTTTAACCCACTAACTTTGTTAGGTGTCTTGGGCTTACCATTCCTTTAGGCCCATCAACTGTTGGCCCACTAAACACAACAAGGTCCTTATCAGTTGAAAACTTTGGTATCTTTCCTCTACAAACTACCGTGACCCTAACTTTTTCTTTCTTCTTCAACCACATTTCTCTTCTTTGTTCAACTACTACCCTTGTTACCATCTCTTTTATCATTTGGCTATTACCAAACTGCTGACCTATAAAGAAGTTTTCTTTCCATATTGTACCCTCACTACCAGCATTAACCTTATTCATTCTAGCCACTTTCCTTAATGCTTTCCTCCTCTCACCTTCATCATCTGATTCACTACCACTACCAAAATCCTCATGATCAACTTCATCATCATCAACCACCTTAACTTCTTCCATAGTCTCTGCACTTCTAACCCATTCAACATTTTTATCAATAATACTCCTAAATTCAGCCGTATCAACCTCTACATTATCAATCATGTGGTCTTGGTCAACTACGAACTCACTATCATCACTGTCTGATTCACTATCTAAACCATATTCCCTATCTGAACCATTCTTACCAACATATACATTTGGGTTGTCATTCCTACTTGACTGACCTACATCTGAACTATTCTTACTTGACTCACCTACATTCTTATTGACCCTGGGTACCTTTTTAAAACATTCCCTCAACCACTCATCCTCACTAACATCATCAAGTACTTCTGTATCATCATTTTGTAGTACTTCTTCAGTAATCTTAGGTTCATTATTCCATCCAACAGAAAGAGGTTCTACATACTTAGGGTCCTTAGAAACAGAGTGATCAACATAAGTCAATAACCTTATGCTTAGCAACATACTTTAATAATTCTAGCACATCTTTATTTGTATCTAATTTTCTTAGGCCATTATCTAAATCAGAGTTAGGTACCTTATAATAAAAGTCCATAACTGCATTTTCATACCCTAACTCTTTCATTATACTGGTGACCTCAAGAACAGAGAACTCATCTGAATCAATAGTGTCTATCCAATTTACCTTCCCACCTTTGTAACGTATCTTAAGAGGACTCGTGAAGGCACCTCCATGGATAATCTTTAGACAAAAAACGGTTGGAAACTTACCTATTCATACAAAATAAAATTTAGGTTAGAAACAAATAATTCTTACAACAAATGAATAAACAAACGGAAATGAACTTACTATAATCATCATAGGGATTTGATGTTGAACCCTTTTTACGCACCCTCCATACACAACATTGTTAATTTTGTTTTTCCTTATCTAGGGTTTCATTAAACTTGCAGGTTTAGGGATAAAGATTGTGAGTGGGTGGGTGAATTAATTAGCCTAGGGATGATATGTGAAATGGATGGTTATGAGGCAAAAGAAATAGCGCCAAACGTGAAGTTACAATAATACCCCCAACATCTTAGCCACTTCACATGATTTACTGGTCAACAAACGAAAAATTTGGTCAAGGGACCAAACCCGTAACGTGTCAGAAGCATGGGGAGAGGATCCATTAAAAAAAAGTACATGGACGATTTTCATTATACCCGGTAAACCACATAGACGACTTTAGCAATTAACTCTAATTTTTATGTTTCTTTATTATGCATTAAATACATGCCTACTTTAAATATGGAAAGAACATATTATTTAATATAACTTAAATATTGCCCACTAAACATTGTTTAATTAGCAAAACCCTTTAAAAATAACAAATTTTCATAATTTTTTAAATAAAATTTATTTCATGTTCTTTACAAAAATAATCTTTTCTTATAACTCATTTTCCACTTCCATCTTCTGTTTCCTTAAGCTTGTTTTCAGAATCGAGTTCTGCATTAATTGTAAAGATTACTACTTAACAATTAAATTAAATTGGTTTTTAATACTATTCAATGCAAGTTCAAAAATAAAATGTTTTGTTAAACACAACCCTATGAATTGTGTGTAAGAATTCCAAATATATGAAAATAACAATTAATGAATTCATATAGTTCATAAATATATACTTTTAATAATTATAAAAGAGGTAAGTAATGTTAATTATAGAATGTTTAACTTTCATTAAATGCCAATTATGTATTTATAGAATGCTTATACACAACTCATAGGATTGTGTTATGGGTTGTGTTTAACAAAACCTATAAAATATACATATTCCATGCTACAAATCCAAATATTATCTATACTACTTATAATGGAGGAAGACACTTCCCTCCTAATTAATTTTTTAAGATTTCCTAAAATAGATTTTTAAGCAAATACAAGTAAGGAAGCATTATTTACAAGTATTTAAAACACAAATAAAACTAAAAAAAACACTATTCAACATATACAATTAATACACAATTTAATTCACCCCATCATCAAAATATACAATTATTTCACCACAATGTACAACTAACTTAAACACAATTTGTGCATTAAATATTACTAGAATACTTAAAATACCTTAAACCATGTTCTTGGTCATCCTTGGTTCTAAGTCAAACGAAAACGATATTGTTAAATCAATAGAGTTTAAAAATGCATATTAAAATACAATGTTCAAAAAATATTATTAAATCGCAAGAGTGCCTCGAGAATCAACATATGCGCCTTTTGTAATATTTTTAATAAAACTTATTGAAAAAACTAAAAACTTTGTTTTATAAAAATTGGACGATTTTTTCAAAGCAAATGATGCAAAGTGCTAAGTGCTAATTATATATATATATATATATATATATATATATATATATATATATATATATATATATATATGAATATTAATAATTATATTCTTTAAAGTAACCCATATGATTTATTGAATATTTATTTTTACTTTATCTTTATAAGTAATCTTTTACTTGTATCATCCATCTATGTGGGACAAATTTAACAAACATTATTTTTGAGAACTAAATTTTCTTAGTATAATGTAAGTGATTTTTAAAAGTCGCTATTGTGTTATTATTTAATGATAACTTATGACTACGGGCTATTGTCAACTAATTTTATCTCATACCTTTACAATATATCTAATAACAACTCATTATTGTCACCACATCACGTGGATAATCTACAATTTTTATATGAAAAATTTTGTTATTGCATAACAGTATTCAAAATTAAAATTATCGTCGTCCGTATATCTATTGTATTGTAAAATATAAATATAAAAAAAATTTCGCTGAATATTTTAATTGTATGGCGCCCGCCGCTGCAACGCGCGGGTACCCTGCTAGTAAAACTAAATGATTAAATGACAAAAATATTGCAATAAATGGTTAAAATATTTAGTAAGTTACATTAAATAGTTACAAGCTGTGTATTAAATAGGTACATTAAATAGTTGCAACGAGCGGGCGAACCCGCGCGTTGCTGCGGGAATGCTATAGCAAATTTAAATTTGAAACGAAACGACTCGAAGACTACTTCCGTATAGTAACTTAGTCATTAAGGAGTAAATACGCAAAAGATCGATAACCCCGAGTATTATTCTTGTTAAATATTTCTGGAGTATCCACTACAACTTGAAACATAACTTTAAAAGCGAAGTATCAGTTACAATAAGTATCCAATTTGGTTGATTTAAAATATGTATACGTTGTACAGGCATTCCTAAGCTACTCTCTGCGTAAAAACGTAAACCCATTCTGTCCTACCCGCCTATTTTGCCATTTAAACGTGATAAGTTCACCAACCCGTCTCGCACAAAGACCACACCATCATAAGCATTGTCGGTTGTCCTCCCGCTCGTTGATAGGTCGGACCGTTCAGATTCGAGAGGCGCAAGTGAGAAATCTGCAAAGTAAGACAAAAGGTTCACTTAGTAATTAGATCCGTGCAATGTATCATCGCAAGAATAACATAATCATCGATAACTAATAAAAACATAAACTAATAAATGCAAAAGCATATACATCTAATAACCAAACACCAAGCTGATTCAACAGCACTACTATAAACTCAATGTATACCCTACAAAGCCTGATTGAACGTGAATGCTATTATGTCGTCTATATACTTTGCTATAAAATACTAACACCGTCACGACAACACCACCAATCAGCGAGCATATTTTCTAGAATACTTAAACTGAATGTCAGAAACCAAAGTATTAAGAATTGCTGAATTTTCTAACATTCTACCTATATTTAGTGTGGTTCATCTCAACGTTTTGGCAAGTTTTCTTGAAGAGGCCATGCTTTGGGTCTAAAAGAAGTGATATCTCTACCAATTTTTTTTTTTTTTTTTGATTTACTACAGTATGTAGCAACCGAGATAAAGACAATACCATCTAAAACGTCGTAGTTAAGTTTTACTCGTATATAGCTTATACAACCAATTCGAAATATGTTATACCACAGGCCCCTAGTAACATAGTCCATCTTATTTTTACAATAAATGAGATATACTTGAATCCACACATGTACATTCTTTCAAAGGTAAAGAAAAGTAACTCGGGCGGTGTATCAAACATGTTGATAAAAATCTTATTAAGTGGCAGTAATTGGCCTTGTAGCAAACATAACAGCACAATTAAAAAAAATTAACGCATGTGGCATGTTAAGAGCTAAACAAATAATATACTTGCTTACTTTCTTATTGTAATATTTGTACAAAATCTGTTGTTTTAAACGAAAGTGGATCAAAAGTAACAAAAATTATAACGTTGGAAAAGGTAAATTTATAATTTACCTGAATCATGCAAGGATGGTCTAGTGGGTTATTTCCTGGCCATGGTTGCATGCTCCATCCGTCTGCTGCTGTTTTCTGAGCTTTTGCAACCAAAGCATTGTCTTTCGACAAAGTAAAATTCCTGCCAAGAAGTAAGAAAACAAACAGAAATGAGCACAGATTATTTGTGTCGACGAATAAAATTCCTTTGATCACATGCTGCCACCATTTTTCAAACCGAACATTAAAAAAATCGAAAAAAGCTACAAAAGTCACTTATTTGTGTCGACGAATCCGACAATATATAAGTACTCTAAAAAACAATAACAATAGATAAACAAAAAAGATGTAACCGTTTTTGGCTTTAAGCCTTTACGCTCCACATCCCAGCGGTATAACTATTCCTAAACCTACAAAAAAAAATCTCAAAACTCCAAACACTCAATATAATAGGGCAAACATAAAGCAATCCCAAACGGCCGCTAAAACTGTTAATCACCTTACCTGATGTCAAAGCTCATATCTCTCCATCATATAACAGACTTCTTGTTCACTGAATTATGATCAAACAAAAAAAAGGTATAAGCAATAGAAAATAGCATCAGAAACTAAACTAAAAGATACTCGATAATAAAAAAATATAACATTTTCAAAGTTGTAATGGTTTCTCATTTGATTATTACCTTTTTGTTCGTATACTAACTCAGTTCGTCCAAATCTTCAGCCTTATCCTCTCCTAATCCAAAATGACCTATCATCCGCGAAAAAGAGCATATCAAGGGCAAGCTTACCATTTTTTTTAATCTTAGTTAAGAAAAATACAATACCACCGCACCTATCTTCAAGTTAATAAACCATTTGTATTTTGTATGCATTTTGACACAAATAAAATGCAACTCAAATAACCTCATTAATCACTATCCCTCCATATAAAAACTTAAACTGATTGTCCGCTCTGTCAAAGCACACTTATAACTTAAGCATTCTTAATAAGTAATCCCAAATACCTCCCTCAGATCAAAGAGACAAAAGCATTTAAACGGCTTATCATAAATTACCTGAAATAAAAATTGTCCGCCCAATCAACTGTTTGATTACTCATCCTCACTACATCCATAAAACACTTACATAGACATAGCATACTAATTTTAACTATATCATGCAATCAATCTAAAATCTCAAATAAAAAATATAGATATGTGATTCCTCCCGAACTACCTTCTTTTATTTCTCCGTCACACTTGTCAACCGCTTGTGAACGGTCAACCGTAACAGATGATAAAAGGCGATACCGGAGAGAATGCATGTTTACCAAGGATTAAAATATCCTTGGATCGCTTATGTCCCGGTGAGGCGTGATATCCCGAATACAATGACCGTGTGTGATGAAAGGATATAGAATGTACAAAACAGAATCGATTGACTAACACTAGGAATGTGAATAGTAATAGCTCACACACACTACGTTGTTAAAACGCATAATCGTAAACCTAAAACGCAAAAGATATACAAACGACGCTTAACATAAATTAAAAGTAAACGTAATAAAACAAAATGATTATAACTATAGTAGGTATATGCATGTCTAGGCGACTTAAATGCAAATTAAATATAATTTAAATATTAAACTATAATTTACAAATATTATGAAAGTAAGGAAAACTTAAAACTAAAACAACAAATACATATTTACATATGTAATAATTACACAAACAAAATAAAACAGAAAAGGAAAATAAATAATTATACTAAAGAAACTAAAACATATAAAATTTTGAAGTCATTTTAATTCTATTTTTACAATTGTTTAACGATTAAAATCTAAAATTTACGCCATCGAATTTTATGTAAACGTACAAAATAAAAACGTGAATTCGGTCAATACAACTCCCACAAATGTGAAAACTATATTTTTAGAATCCTAAAAGATAAGAAAATTATTAGAAAATAAAATAAATTTTACACTATTAAATTAATTAATATAAATTAAAATGAATTAAATGTATTTAATAATGAATTAAATAACAAGAAAATCTAAAATTAACTTAAATAAATGAAATAAAGAATCTGAAAATCTAAAATATCATAAAATAATTAATGTAACTGAAAATGTATTTTTACATAATTATTCTATTTATTATAGATTATTTACTATTATTAAGTATTAAAATCTATTATTGATTTATTAAAATATTAAATGATTAAGGAAAAATCAAACTTTTACAAAATTATAAAATAAATCTAGGAATCTAAGAAAATATAAAATGGTAGCTTATGTGCAAAAATAAGCTAATGGGCAAAAGCTCCAAATAGAAGCTATTACTTTAGCTTGAAAAGTGACTCTTTTAGCTTTTCATTTTCGGACTTATTTACTACTAATATTATACATGTGTGAAGAAAATGGAACTGCAAACTAAGAAATAAGCGATCATAAGCTTATGAGTCATTCGATTGAGCTTATGGGCTCACGGTGGACTCATAAGCTCACAATAAGCTTGAAAAGCTATAAAATGGAAATAAAAGGTAAAAGTATATATGTACAAGTATTATAGGTGAGAATATACAACAATAAGCACCGAGAAGTGCTTATAAGCATGAGCTTATGGTTTAGGTCAAGCCAAAGGCTTGACTTGGATGGAAATGAGGCTTCAAAGAACCCGTAATAAGCTCCATACTTAAAAAGCAAAGTATAAAATATATTTGTACAAGTATAATATACATATATGAACAAGCTTGTGCACTGGAATTAACTTATAAGCTCAAAATAAGCAAATAAGCAATTCCCTGATGCACTCAGTTCCAAACAGTCCCAACCATGGCTCGCAACTTTTAGTTGGCACAATTAAGCTCAATGAATGAGCTTAAAACCCAAGTTGTGAATTGAGTTGCAAGTTATCTGGTTGGCTTTCCAAAAGCCCAAATTCACCTAGTGGGGTCCACTAGTGAGCTTGTAGTAAGCTTATGAAAAGTCTCCCATTTGACTGAGTAAGATGGCTATCCAGGACACTTAGAAAAATGGGACAAACAAGAAGCTCATTGCAGCCCTGGTTAATAAGCTGCAACATGAAATTGAAGAGTAGGATCATGAAGTCGGGTAGCTTGGCTTCTCAAAAGCTAAACCACTCAACCCATGGATCTTTAATAAGCTTGGTGTGAGCTTGTGGAATAAAGTAAATGGATCGCATACGCAGCCATTGTTGTGAATGAACAAACATACAAGCTCTTTATTACTTATCAAATAAGCTCTAATAAGCTCAACTCACATTGAGGCATTGATATGGATAGCTTGGCCTTGTGAAAATCCAAGTGTCACAAACTCAAGCTCGAGAAGGAGCTTGTTAAAAGCTTATAGAATCACCACTTCACCTTTGCTTGCTTGATTGAAGTGAGTAGATGGAACAAAAAGTAGGGTGTAATAAGCTACCGATTAAGCTAATAAAAGAAAACAAGCATACACATAACCAAATAGCCACCGTGGCAACACTTAACAACAACAAACACAGCACAACCAATATTCAACAAGCTACAAGCTTGTGAAAATGGACTTGTGAACCCGATCTGTGGCAAAAACAGTATAAATAAGCTAAGAATTAAGCACTTAAACATGGTATACAAAATTAACAAGAATACATTTAACAATACTAGCAACAAAACTATAAAACCCTAAAAGGATTAAGCATGAAACTAAATAACAAAGCTATAACAAAGTTATCTATTCATTCAAAAACCTGAAAAACAACATTTTGACTTTTTTTAAGTTTATGATCAAAATTGACTTAGCTCAACTTTGATCTGAATCTATCAAACAAATATGTTATATAAAGCTATAATAACAAGAAATTAACAAAGGTTAACAACATTTAAACACATAAATGGAATTTGGACATATGAATTAAAACAGACAAGAAACTAGACATTTTAAAAGGAAAATTTGACTAAAACTCAAATAGAAAATAGATGTGATTAATAGACTGAGTTATATGGTTATCAGTAACACACAATCAAACAAGAACAATATTATTAACAACCTCTAACACAGAAATGTACAACAACCATACAGTGAAAACTGAGGGAAATTTGTAAATGAAAATGCATGCAAAAGACATAATCATCAAGCCTAAATGGTTGTCAAACCATCCAATAACCTAATGATCATACAGGTACAGGAATAATCATCACAAGTCATCTCAATCCCCTAAGTCATTCCCAATCCAAACAGTCCCTTAATGATCACTTGTCACATGATTCTTAAGGTTTTCAATGAAAATGAGCATGAGCCTGAATCCAAACATCATATTAACATATAACAAGAACAATTGAACAGAAAAACAACACTTATAACAACAATTAACATGAATCAATAATATACCATTCCCACAGTTAAAAATGAAATCTAAGCAACAATACAAACTAATACATAAACATACAATTTTAAACTATGAAAACACTTAATAACAACCTCTAAACAACAAAACATGTAAATCAAAGCAAATAAAGACATGAACAAGAATATGCGTAAAATTAAGAAAATTGCTTACAAGATGCATCAAACTGAGAAACATGGAACCAAGGACAAGGTTACACCTATTAGCTTCCCAATAAGCTCCTAATACCCTTAGCACTCCAAATTCACCCCTGCTTCATCATCTTCTTTATTAACCCACTATTTTTGATTTTTCAATGATTTTCTCTATTTTTTTATGATTTTGGTTTTAAAGACTGCAACTGATTAAAGGTTTCTAAAAGCTCAAACAAGCTTTGTCAGGAGCTTATGTGACCTATAGAGTCCATATAATCAACTACAAACAACAAGGAAATGTAAATGACATGAAATTTAGAAACTTGAAATTTAAAATGGAATCCAATAAAACTGTAAATAATGATATATTAAGCTTTAGAAAAGTTTAATACATCATTGAAAGCAATAAAATACATTGAATTTAAAGATAAGCAGTAAATTCTACATCTACGTGACAATGGCCTAATGCCAAGGTGCCTTCTCCTCTCATTCTTCTTCCTTTTATATTCCAAGCTTCTTTCACATGCTCTCTGAATCTATCCCACCAACTCTGAGCCCTTGGATCACTCTCATTCATCATAACCATACACTTGGATTTTGGCGCCAATTTTCTTATTAGCAGGTTTTTGCTTTAAATGGAGTTGGTTGAGATAATTAAAGGTTTTGTTGTTTAGAGGAGGTGGAGGGGACAAAGGGGATGGATAGGTGAGGAGGGGGGTTGAAAATGTTGGAAAACCACTCTGGTTTTTGGGATTCAGGCAGGGGAGAGGGAGTGCTACAATACTTGGCGGTATTTCTTTGTGTTTGACTTGCGTTGACCGTTGGTTAATATCAAAAGGAGACCGGGTCAAGTGGTATTGGGCCAAGGGGTTATTGGGGTTGGATTTGGTAAGGATTGGATTTGGTATAAGTGTCCGTTTGGTTTAACTATAACAACAAGGACCAAAAATGCAACTTCTCCAAACTTCAAGGACTGAAAATGACACATTTCCAAACTTCTCACAAGGACCAAACATGACAAACATTGATAGTGCAAGGACCCTTTTTGCATAAATTCCATTTTTAAAAGTCCAAGGATTACTTTTGCAATTTTCCAAAGTTTAAGGACTTTTCTTGCCAATTGACCAAAGAATCATTCAAGGACCATTTTTTTACAACTTAGAATACTTCAGGGACCTTGAATGATAAAATTCCACATTTTTGAATTTTAGGGACTAGATTTGACAACTTTTAAAACTTGGGGGACTAAAACTGCCAATTTTGCAAACTTGATACATTTTTCATCTGATTTTGATATTTTTGCATTTAAAACACATAAAACTCTGATTTGTGATATTTTTATCATTTTGAAGCATTTTTGAGTGTTTTCAGATGTTTTTGCAGTCTAGATAGTACAAAAATGATGAGTATTTAGAGACTCATCAATATGTATAAAAGATAACATTTTGACATTGCATACCACATAATAAGCAAATGAAGAACCATACCCTTAATAGTCAAAAGCACTTCCAAGAACACCATAGCAATCTTCCTGGTTGAACCTGCAAATAAGTCACAAATCAATTACAAACCGATAGTTTTTAAAACCCAAAATTTCACAACCCATAAAACTAAACACAATTAAACCCAAACCTATCACATAGCTGAAATTATTTGAAACAACAAAGGCCATTTTTTATCTGGTTTTTTTGTTGAGGGTGATCGAATCTGACATAAATGACTTAGATCAAAATTAGTGTCATTATTCGTACATCTGTTGACGGCTACTGTCATGATATTCATTTTGACACTTCGTTACCTGCAAATCGTTGCCATCTGGTTAGTTCCCCTTCGAATCCAATATGCCCCAACAGCCACTTAGACATGATTTTGTATTTGGTTGCCGAGATCTTTATTATTTGGAGAGGCTTTTCGGTTATTTCACACCAAGATTAATGGTAGGTATGTGTTTTTATTTTATTTTTTTTGGTGGAAGAAGCTTCGAAAGAGATTTTTGGATTTATGAAAGAAGGTAAAGTAAGATTTCTTACCTGTTTTTTGGTCTCTATGCAGGTTGTTTCTTGTATGGAAAACAGCAGCAAGTGTGTAGTGATGAAGAAGAGAGTGAGAGTACACAGAACTTTCTAGTTTCTATTTAATGAGGATGCACATGTGTCAAATATATATGGTCTAACTTGCATTTAATGTTTGTGTGTAACAAAGACATCCACCACCGACCTACTGTTTACATGTATAATGTAATTAAGGTTCATTAGCCAATCATGAATTGCCTAGTGTAAAAAATAGCACTAATGATATTAAAACAACCAATGAGATTCAATATTATGTGGCTAATTACCGTTTAAAAGTTCATTTGCATAACTCGACGCACGCCTATTAGTATATATATATAATAAATGGTAAAAAAAAATATGATTAATTCACCTGCTCGTTGACATCATGGTTCATTTTATGTAATAAAAATATGTCGGAGAAAGTTAGCCTTAAAAAATAACCCAGATAATTTATTATTTATAAAAAGTAAACCAAATAATTAAATTTCTAGTGAGTTTTAAGGAGGAAATTTTTTTTTAGGGATAATGTATATGGAGGCCGCTCAAGTTTTCAACTTTTAACATATAGGTCACTCATTTATTGAAATTAATTATAGGCCGCCCAACTATATGTTTTTTTTCGTTTACATCATTTCGAGCAAAATTTTACCCGAAAACTATAAATACAAATAAGGAATCAACCTCTAACTTATCTAAGCAATATGAATACAAATTTTGATGTGAAATACCGATTATACACTTAATTTAAGTGTGAATTTATATTATTGAAAGTAAGTTAAAAGGAAAAAACTGAAATTTCACGACTTGTTTTTTGTTCGTATTAATTTAATATAGTAGTGTTAGGTTCATTTATGCTGTTTGATAATTATTCGGATTAAATTTGACTAGAATTGGTGTAAACAAAGATAAATACGTAATTTGGTGGCCTATAAGTTATTTTCAAAAAATGAATGACCTATATGAGAAAAAATTAAAAATTGAGTGGCCTCCCATTATATTATCCCAAAAAATTATTTCAAGAACATATGTGTTAAACAGGCTCAAGGATCATTGATTAGTTGAATAAGCCCATCCCTATAGCCAATCATTCGTTGGTCGATTTGGCTGGCGGTTTCTGGGCTACTTTATACTTAGAAGTGTCGAAGAAGGAGAGAGCAGCAGTAGTGAAGCCGAATGCTCAAAGCAATTTTGTTTTGACCAATTCTAATTTTAGAATTGCAAGTAAAGAAGAATAAAAGAGCTTTAGATCACGATGGAAAAGAAGGGAGAATGTTGTTAAATATATATCTATCTATATTGTAAACTAATTGATCTTACGGGGGCAACGAAATCCAAGAATATATAGACTGACTTGTAGAGAGAGACCCTCTATGTAGTTGTCTATCTAGGGTGATCGATCTACATCTTTCCCCATAGCCTTGGGGCTGTGCCTCGATCTCCTATGTGCGAAATCTAAGGGACTTGTTCCTATGGAGATTCCCCTTGGTCTAATTCCACGCCTTATGACGAAAGGGGAGTCGGTGTGGCGTAAAGTGAAGATTGGGAAGCTACAGCGTACTTTCAAGGACTTCAACAAGGGTAAAAGCCGACTTGAAACACATACTATTTTATTCAAGGACTTCAACAACGTACTTTCAAATTATGTTCCGAGATAACCAATATAACCCTAAAGTGACTATATTACCCTTGTACGGCCGCTAGTCCTTTTGCATCGTTAGTCCTTTATACTAACGGCCGTTAGTCCTTTGGCATGTTTTCATCCATTTTTACACGTTTTCGATTGTTTTTGCATGTTTTTGTCCGTTTTTACACTTTTTAGTTCGTTTTTGCACACTTTCGTCCGTTTTTACACGTTTTTGTCCGTTTTTATACTGTTTGATCCGGTTTTACACGTTTTTGTTTGTTTTTACACGTTTCGTTTGTTTTTACACGTTGCCATCCGTTTTTGCACGTTTTCATCCGTTTTAATACGTTTTGATCCGTTTTTAAACGTTTTCGTGTGTTTTTACAGATTTCATCCGGTTTTACATGTTTTCATCCGCTTTTACACGTTGTCATCCATTTTTGCACGTTTTCGTCTGTTTTTGTACATTTTCTTCTATTTTTTACATGTTTCGTCCATTTTTACACGTTTTCATCAGTTTTTACACGTTTTCGTTCATTTTTACACGATTTCGTCTTTTTTATACATTTTCGTTTGTTTTTTTCGTTTTCGTCCGTTTTTACACATTTTCGTTTGTTTTTACACATTTTTGTTCATTTTTGCACATGTAAAAACGAACGTAAATGTGCAAACGAAAACATGTAAAAATGAATAAAAACGTATAAAAACAGAAGAAATCGTGTTAAAACGGACGAAAACGTATAAAAACAGACGAAAACATGTAAAACGAATAAAAACGAACGAAAAGTGTAAAGCAGACGAAAACATGTAACAACGAATGAAAATGTGAAAAAACAGACGAAAACGTGTAAAAACAAACGAAAACGTGTAAAAACGAACAAAAACATGTAAAAGCATACGAAAACGTGTAAAAATGGATAAAAATGCATAAAAACGGACGAAATCATGCAAAAATGGACGAAAACGTGTAATAGCAGACTAAAACGTGTAAAAACAAATAAAAACGTATAAAACCAAATGAAAACATGTAAAATCGAACAAAAACGTGTAAAAGCAGACGAAAACGTGTAAAAATGAGAGAAAACGTATAAAAACAGACAAAATCGTGTGAAAATGGACGAAAACGTGTAAAAATGGATGAAACCATATAAAAACGGACGAAAACGTGCAAAAACAAGCGAAAACGCGTAAAAACGGACGAAAACGTGTAAAAATGAATGAAAACGTATAAAAACAGACGAAAACATGTAAAAACAAATGTAAACGTGTAAAAACGGACGAAAATATGTAAAACCGGACGAAAACATGCAAAAACAAACTAAAAGGTGTAAAAACGGATGAAAACGTGCAAAAACGGACGAAAACGTGTAAAAACGAATGAAAACCCGACTAAAACAAAAATGAACTGAAACGTGTAAAAACAAACGAAAACATACAAAAACAACTGAAAATGTGTAAAAATGGAAGAAAACGTGCACAAGGACTAACAGCCGTCAGTATAAAGGACTAAAGATGCAAAAGGACTAACGGCTCTACAAGGGTAATATAGTCACTTCTGGGTTATATTGGCTATCTCGGAACAGAATTTGAAAGTACGTTGTTGAAGTCCTTCAATAAACTAGTATGTGTTTCAAGTCGATACAAATTTGAAAGTACTTTGGTATTGTAGCTTTTACCTAAACACAAAACCGTTGCTCTTTAGCATCACCGCAAGAACATTTCTCTATGACAGGTTTTCAAGAGAGTTATTTTCAATAACGCAAAATCGATGACAATAATATTTGTCACTAACAAAACATAAAATAAAAAATAGTACATATAAAAATAATTCAATAGCATATAATTCAGCTAACATTAAAATTTTATATTTTCATAAACATGCATACAAATCATTGTACATTATGCATTTCACTTGTAAATAAGTAAAATATGAAATTTTGACATTTATATTAGTTAAATATGAAATTCTCTCTAAGTTCATAATCTAAGTCATCTCCTTGTTGACTCTATGCTAATCTTTATATAGAGCTAAGACCTTTTCCTAAACCTACCATTGGTCTATGATGATTGATTCGCTCCAAACCGTCAAGTTTTATCACACAAGCCTGCCACTTGTGAATGGCCGACAGTAACAAACTTAAAACAGCTCGGAAACGAATGCAATGAAGATCTGGAGAGTATAGTGTTTCCCCGGGTCGTTATGTCCCAGCGAGCTATGCGATGAATCACCAAACGTATAGTGATCGAGAGATTTGAACGGAAAAGAGGATTTGATATGATTATAACTACGAAAAAGTCTATAAATTACAACGGCTTAAATGCAAATTAAAGAAAATTAAAAAGATAAAAAATATTAAATAAACGCTATCACTATGTGCAAAATGATGTTTTTGATTTTATGTTTTTATAAAACTGAATTAAAAACTACGTAACGTACAAATGAAAGTGTGAAACTTACACAATATTAATCCTAAAAATATGAAAATGATATTTTTACAAACCTAATGATAAAATAAAATATTTAGAAAAAGAAAATTATTTTTAAAACTATTTATCTAATTATTATTAATTAAAAACTATTTTTAACTATTAGATAATAGCCTAAAATACAAGAAAATAGGAAATAAAGCTAGAAAAATAAAATTATGACTTGGAAAAATCTAAAATATCAAAAGAGAATTTTCAAAACTATTTTTGTATTTTTCTGATTATTTTTGTATTTTCTATGAATTAAAAACTATTAAAAACTAATTAAATTGCTTAAAAATACAAATTTAACTAAGAAAAATTTGGAAAAATATTATTTTGACTTTTTATATTTATCTTAACTTAAGAAAAATGAAAAATTATTTTTTTGAAACTTTTCTTAATTAATTGTATTAAATGCTAATTAAAAAGGCCTAAAAATTGATTTAAATCAAGAAAAATACCAAAAAGACTTAGAAAAATCTGAAAAATTCAAGATAAGCCTAAAATAATATTATGAAGCTAGGAAAAATAGAAAATCAGTAGCTTGTGTGCAAGAAAATGTAACTGCAATGATAAGTGCTTATAATTAAGCACTTGAAATAAGCAAATGGCTACCAAAGACACCCAACTGAACACAGAAGCTAAAATATACTAAAACTACCCAAATGCAACTAATCTCAACTGCTTTAAACCTCTATATTGCAAATTGATCAGATTTGATGATTTGAGCTTATTGCTTAAAAACAATTTTAGGTACTAAGTTTGGACTTAAGCACAAGCTCCAAAATAAGCTAAAAATGAAAAACAGATATGGGAACCTAAACTAGACCTGGGTGGCTATCTATAACCCAAAGCTGAGACTTGGACAAGCTCTTGAGAGCTTTGTGCAAGGACTGCAAGAACTGCACAACACACAATGAGTTCGGTGCAGAGCAGCATGAGGCATATAAGCCCATATTGATAAGCAGTTTTGGTGCTTATAAAAAATTTACAAAATTCTTCAAAAATGGTAAAAAGAAATTAGACCAGATGAAGTTTTTAAAACAACAAGTTTCACTTAATTTGGCTCAGCAATGAATCCAAGAAAAATCACTCCATTTGGGCTCAAAACTGAATTTGCAACTTTTGACTTTTGAACAGATTTGGTATATTTGACTTTGGTGAGATTTGAGCTCAATCTAAGGACTGATTGTGATGTTATAAGATGAAATGACACTACTGCAAGCTTTGTCTATGATTTTGAAACACAAAACAAGATTTTGTTTTTCAAAAACTCCAACAGATGAGCAATTAAGACAGTTAAATGGCTAAATTGACTTTGAATGTTTGCAGGCACAGAACTATGACAGCAATGAGCATAAAAGAGTTACACAAGAATGAAACAACAGGTCTCAACTCTTGAACCAACCTTAAAGACAGATTTAGCAACAAATCCAAACACACCTTAAACCAACTGATTTGCAATAAAAAAAAATCTAACTACTGATTTAGCTAAAGCAGACACTTAAACTGAATTAAGCTAACCTAAATACAACTTATTGAGCAGTTAAAACTATTATAAACCACAAGAACAGTTATGCAATAAGCTGCTTAAATTGACTTACAATTTGTCCCACCACTATGGCTTGAAACAAAGAACCAATGAACATCTATCCTAAATAAATCAACCCAATGGACTATAAATCAACCCAATTCCAAAGATTGCTACACCCATGTCCATTTCATACCCATTTTGCTCCAATTTGACTTTCATTGACCAATATCCAAAGTGACTTGAAACTAAAATGTAAGCTTATAAAAGCTATGAGAAGCTTGTATAAGCTTATTGAACCCGAAATAAGTCGTTTGAAGCTTTGGTATCGAATTTAAAATGGAAAATTTCAACAGTGGGCTTGAAACATGAAATCTTAACACAACTTGAATTGATACTTGGAAATAATTTATAATGATACAATAACCTTAGTTTGATACAAAGAAACAAAATATTACAGATTTTTACACTAAATTAAAAACTTTAAGTTAAAAACGACATTGATGATATATAAAAACTACAAGACTCCCTTTCTTCTCTCCTCTTGCTTTCTTTTTATAGCAAAACCTTTTCTCTCACTACTCTGATTGTTTCCCACCATTTTCTTGACCATTGGATAGCTTTGATATCATCATGGCCATTGGATCAGTTTTTGGCGCCAAAAAGCTTTTATCCAGCTGTGAGGTTTAGTGAGTTGGAGGAGGAGCATTTAATGCTTTCTTGGAGTGTTGTTGAGGTGGGGGGACATGGAAGAGTAAAGGTGAGGAGGGGGGATGGGTGGTATCTGGGTTTGCAGAGGTTTGGTGAAGGAGAAGAAAAGCGCGCCAAGGGGGAGTTGACCAGTGGGTTTGACTGGGGTATTAATATCAAAGGGGAGGTCAAAATGCAGGGGGTCCAAAAGGTTTGGCAGGGGGTCACAATTGGAAAAGGCAGGGTCCAAAAGGGTTTTGACAAGGCCAAGGGTAAAAAGGTTTAATAAAACACAAGGACTTATGTTGTAAATTCTGAAAACACAAGGACCTAGGCTGCCATTTTGCAAAGTTGTTTCAAGGGACCACAATTGACAAGTTTCCATAGTACAAGGACCAAACTTGACATTTTTCCAATTTTCCAAGGGCCATTTTTGCCAATTTTCAAACTTGGAGGACCAAACTTGTAATTTCTCAAAACTTTTGATATTTTTCACCAAAGGACTAATTTTGACAAGTTATGATTTTAAAAGGACCTTTGGTGACTTTTCTTTGAAATTAAGTGCTCGGGGACTATTTCGACAATTTTGAAACTTGGGGGTGAAAGCGCCAATTATGCAAACTTTGCTCATTTTTCATCCGATTTTAAACATTTTGCATCCGAAACATATAAAATGCAATTTTGAGATATTTTCAGATTTTGATGCATTTCGAGCATTTTAAACGTTTTGCGATTCAGATTGACCCAAAATGATGAGTATTTACACACTCATCAATCCCCACACTAAACTATTGCTAGTCCCTAGCAATTTTTGAGAAAAACTTAATGGATTTGAATCTCTTTACCAAAAGCCATTACTCGAGTAGCCAAATGTTTCGGTTCAAGTAAGAACCATGGTACACCGATAACCATGTGATTTTGAGCAAACCACCGACTTCCAACGGATTTGATTTGTCTTTACCGTGCCGTTTGCTTCGGACTAGCCAACTCTTAGATAAATTATCAATATTATCTTTGGTGAGTGATTACCAATTATGGTTTTTCCATCGCCTTTACCACAAGCCATAAACTTGCGGGCTAGCCAACTCTTCACTTTTAAGGATATGGTGAAATGAATACCATACAATTTTGGGCAAATTGCAAGCCGTCAACGGATTTGAGATATCTTTACCAAGAGCCGTTTGCTCTGGATTAGCCAATCCTTTAGTTTATTAGACAAGGCGGATCGATAACCAAATGAGTAAGTGCAGAACACTTACTCCAAAAAAAATTTTGGCCAAAAGGGGAATTAGGCGGTATAATTACATGATAAAATTCGTGAGAATTCCCCACACTTAGAAATGAATATTGCCCTCAATATTCAAAGTACCGCGGTTATGCGAAACAAAGAACGAAAAGGAAATACTACGGCCATTATTTTGAAAGTTTTTTTTTTTTTTTTTTTTTTTTTGAGAAAACTTATATACACAACATGTGGGTAAACCCCCACACTAGGGTGGTAGAAAGATAGAAAGAAGTCGAAATATGGGTGAAAACCCATATGGCATGCTCTTGTTTTGATTCCAGTCGCTAGCTTGACTCGACCCGTATTCATTTGTTCATGGGGAAAGTAACGTGGAAAACCAATCTCGATCGGACTTTCGTTCACAATGTTAATAAACATATGAACATCGAAAGTTCCACACCGACGAGATATAACCGCGGTATTGTTAATAGTAGAAACTATAAAGGATGATACGGGGTCAAAGATGGTGTCCTCGTTCCCGAAAGAGAAAAGGAAAGAGCAACCACACCATCTGTGAAGAATGGAATAAAGACGTACATGAGAATGCAAGTCCATTCCTCATCGAAGAAGCAAATCACCATTTTTGACATTTTAAGCTTAAACTTGAAGCTTAGATGGTGATTGTCAATAAGATGTCCGGGAGGAGGGTGGGAAGCGGTTCTTCAATCAATGATTTTCCGGAAAAGGATGTCTCCTCCGGATCAAAGTAAGTGTTATCAATTCCGTTGGAATTGACTCATCACTAAGAAAGGCATCGACTTCATTCCAAAGTTGTCGTCTTCCTCATCGAGAATGAGAGAAGGGATGGAAGAGTCGGGAATAATAAGACCGAAGATGATGGATCATTTTAAGCAATTCATCAATGGGTGGAGTGTCTCCCATTGGATCACAAACATCATCATCCAATTCGGATGGCGAAGAGTTTGGTTTCATCCACGAGTTAACAAACTCGATGCGACAAACCGATTCGGAGGTGGGACAAGTGGTGTGCTCTTAGAGCTAGCAATTTCCACCACTCCGATGAAGTCTCGATTCTAGATCATCATCATCATCAAGAACACTCTTGACTTCCACAGTGCGACTTTCAAACCATTTGTTTGAACCGGGGTGATTTTCAAAGCTTTTAACTCAAAGACGTTTTGGTAACTCCTCTTAACCGTGAAATTTGAGAGTGTTGCATTGAATCTTCGGATCTTTGATCAATTGTGGCAACACTGTTTGGACAGAGGTTTGGAGTTCGGTTGATATTTAACGTGAGCTCTTCGTTGTCAACCCGTATGGTCAACTCTTCAACAAACACATCAATCGAGCACGACTCGTTCTCAAGAAAGCTCTCCTAAGATGAGGGAACTCTAGGATCGCATCAAGTCTACTACAACAAAGTCGGTGAGGAAAGTGAAACTTTCCCACTTTCATTACAACATCCTCGGCTATCCCAAGCGGACGAGTTATGGTACGGTCTCGCTAGCTCGAGTGTCATACAAGTGGATGAAAGTTTAGGAAGAGAGTTTCTTCCATACCGAGAGTGGCATGAGGTTAATGCTAGCGCCAAGATCGGCCAAGGCGGAGCATTGAACCATCCCGTGAAATCACACGGGATTAGAAATCGCGGGGTCTTCAAGCTTTTGGGAAGCTTCTTGAGAAGGACCACGAGCATTGCTCATTGAGAGGAGTTTAGCCATCTCGGATAGCTTATCTTTGTTGGTCAAGAAGCCTTTAAGCGTGGATGCAAATTTAGGCATTAGAGCGAGAGCATCAACGAAGCTTATATCAAAGTGTAGCTCATTGAAGATTTGGAAAAATTTTCCATTTGCTCTTTGTTTTGTCTTTGAGCTTCTCATCATTCATTCTTGATGGGTAAGGAAGTCGACTAGACTTTTGAGCCGGGATGGAAGTGTTTTCGGCTCGAATTTTTCTTGAACTTCGGGTTCCGGACTTAAAGCTTGACTACGAAGGTGGGACGTGTCTTGATGCCGTGGGCTTGAGAATTGCACCTTGTCCGTTGTTTCCTTGGTAACTTGACTCATTGCCACAGGAGGAAGGGGCATAGGAGTCGAAGGTCCATTGTGCGTCTTACCACTACAGTGGTGACGGCTTTCAACTCAAACATTGGGGTTAGGAATTGTATTGTTGGGAGTCCTCCGTAAGATGATGAAGCTTTGTTCATATTCATGTTCATGAAACCGCTCATCATATTCTTTAACTCATTTGTCTCGCCGAGACATTGTGGTATCAATTTCCTTTTTAGCTCAACTCTCATGTTATTGATCCGAGTTTGCATTGAACGATGCTTGACTCGATAATTTTCATGAAGTCATTTGGCATGGGAGCTTGATGAGGTTGTTGATAACTTTGATGATTTGGAGCTTGATATGGTTGGTTGAAATTGTTCCGGTTTTGATTGAAATTTTGAGAGTTATTGAAATTTTGTCCTTGATTCGGAACAAAGCGATTTTGATTGCCATGGTTTTGCACAGGAGGAAAACCGCACGGTAGTGAGGATCAGCTTGTGGTCGGTATTGATTGTGGTTTACCGAAGCTACGGGAGCTTGGTAAAAAGAAGCATCGGTTGCTTGACAATCATAATACGCATGTGGACCACTACAAGTTTCACACACCTTGTTTACGGCTTTGATTGGTTCCGGCTTATGAATTTCGCTTTTGATTTCCTTTACATCCTTTATCATACAACGGATAGCATCCGTTAGAGCGGTTATCGGAGCTGCTAACTCGGAAGAGTTCTTGGATGAAGAAGTAGGAGTGTTTGGAGTATTGACTTTGTTGCAGAAATAGGAACTTTTGATTTTGCTCGCAAATCTCAATCACATCTTTAGGTCTACGATTCAAGATATTGCCGCCGCAGCTGCGTTCAAAGAATCTTGATCATTACCGTTCAACCCATTGTAAAAATATTGACTTGTTGAAGCTCAGTGAATTCATGATGGGGCATTTCGAGGAGATCTTTGAATCTCTCCCATGCCTCTCAAAGTTTTCATCGAAATTTTGACGAAATCCGAAATTTCATTTTTAAGATTAGTCGTCTTTGATGGAGGAAAGAAGTAATTGACAAACTTTTGAACAAGATCCTCCCAGTTTCGATAGATCGAGGGGTTCTTTTCCACCAAATCCGGCCGTCCCTCAGTGAGAATGGGAAAAGCATCAACTTGATGACTTTTGTGGTACATCCTTGAAATTGATAGTTGAAGTCAACTTGTTAAACCAACGGATGTGTGCATACGGGTCTTCTCGATCAAACCCGTGGAATTGATTCGTGAGACACGCGTGTGATCAAATGTGTCTTCAATTCAAAGTGATCGAATTGATTCTTTGGTAGAATGATGGCATCTCTATAACCCTCGGTGGGTGCACGGAGCATTTCCGCCATAGTTCGCTTAAATCGCCATATTGTTGTTTGAAATAGTACGAATCTCGGGTTCGACTATTTGGGCAAAGACGTCTACAAGAACGTCTTCTAGGAATTTCTGCTAGATCACGCAAAGGACTCAATGATCTAGAAGAACGAGTGCGCATGCACTAGAGTTAACTCTAAGGAATCTCAGAGCCAAGGAAGGGAATTATGAAAATGGGGAAAGAAGATTATTTGTGAGTTTTATGGTTATACATATATATAGAGAAACAAAAGAAAAAATATTTTTGTGTTTTATAGGTTTTGAGATGTTTTTGGGTTTTTGGATTTTTTATAAGAAAATATGGATATATATATAGATAGATGGATGATATGAACAAAGAGTGAATATCCAAATCACTAATCTGCTAGACGGAAGATAATCAGCACAGCTCCCCGGCAGCGGCGCCAAAAATTTTGATTCGCTCCAAACCGTCAAGTTTTATCACACAAGCCTGCCACTTGTGAATGGCCGACCGTAACAAACTTAAAATAGCTCGGAAACGAATGCAATGAAGATCTGGAGAGTATAGTGTTTCCCCGGGTCGTTATGTCCCAGCGAGCTATGCGATGAATCACCAAACGTATAGTGATCGAGAGATTTGAACGGAAAAGAGGGATTTGATATGATTATAACTACAGAAAAAGTCTATAAATTACAACGGCTTAAATGCAAATTAAAAAATATTAAATAAACGCTATCACTATGTGCAAAATGATGTTTTTGACTTTATGTTTTTATAAAACTGAATTAAAAACTACGTAACGTACAAATGAAAGTGTGAAACTTACACAATATTAATCCTAAAAATATGAAAATGATATTTTTACAAACCTAATGATAAAAGAAAATATTTAGAAAAATAAAATTATTTTTAAAACTATTTATCTAATTATTATTAATTAAAAACTATTTTTAACTATTAAATAATAGCCTAAAATACAAGAAAATAGGAAATAAAGCTAGAAAAATAAAATTATGACTTGGAAAAATCTAAAATATCAAAAGAGAATTTTCAAAACTATTTTTGTATTTTTCTGATTATTTTTGTATTTTCTATGAATTAAAAACTATTAAAAACTAATTAAATTGCTTAAAAATACAAATTTAACTAAGAAAAATTTGGAAAAATATTATTTTGACTTTTATATTTATCTTAACTTAAGAAAATGAAAAATTATTTTTGAAACTTTTCTTAATTAATTGTATTAAATGCTAATTAAAAGGCCTAAAATTGATTTAAATCAAGGAAAATACCAAAAGACTTAGAAAAATCTGAAAATTCAAGATAAGCCTAAAATAATATTATGAAGCTAGGAAAATAGAAAACAGTAGCTTGTGTGCAAGAAAATGTAACTGCAATGATAAGTGCTTATAATTAAGCACTTGAAATAAGCAAATGGCTACCAAAGACACCCAACCGAACACGAAGCTAAAATATACTAAAACTACCCAAATGCAACTAATCTCAACTGCTTTAAACCTCTATATTGCAAATTGATCGGTTGATGATTTGAGCTTATTCTTTAAAAGCAGTTTTAGGTACTAAGTTTGGACTTAAGCACAAGCTCCAAAATAAGCTAAAAATGAAAAACAGATATGGGAACCTAAACTTGACCTGGGTGGCTATCTATAACCCAAAGCTGAGACTTGGACAAGCTCTTGAGAGCTTTGTGCAAGGATCGCAAGAACCGCACAACACTGCGATTCGGTCACGATAGCGCAGGGCATATAAGCCCATATTGATAAGCGCTTTGGTGCTTATAAAAATTGATGTTGTAAAATCGGTCCAGCGGCCGATTAATCGCGATAATCGCCGATCGGCCATTAACCGCCCGATTTTCCATAATCGGCCTATTTAATCGTTTTGGTCAAAATCGGTCAATAATCGGTCAAGCGGACCGATTAATCGGTCAAATCGGATCAATAATCGGTCAACGGACCGATTAATCGATCAACGGACCGATTAATCGGTCAATAATCGATCAACAGACCGATTAATCGATCAATAATCCGATGTGTGTAACTTTATGTTAGAAACTTAGAACTATGTTTAGATATTAAAAATTTTCACTATAAAATTGCAATCCGATTAATCCCGATTAATCCCGCTTAACCGATTAATCGCCAGCCCTACCCAACCGCCTCACGGCGCCTAGCGATTTTACAACCTTGAAAATTTTACAAAATTCTTCAAAATGGTAAAAGAAATTAGACCGGATGAAGTTTTTAAAACAACAAGTTTCACTTAATTTGGCTCAAGAATGAATCCAAGAAAAATCACTCCATTTGGGCTCAAACCGAATTTGCAACTTTTGACTTTTGAGCAGTTTGGTATATTTGACTTTGGTGAGATTTGAGCTCAATCTAAGGACCGATTGTGATGTTATAAGATGAAATGACACTCATCGCAAGCTTTGTCTATGATTTTGAAACACAAAACAAGATTTTGTTTTTCAAAAACTCCAACAGATGAGCAATTAAGACAGTTAAATGGCTAAATTGACTTTGAATGTTTGCAGGCACAGAACTATGACAACAATGAGCATAAAAGAGTTACACAAGAATGAAACAACAGGTCTCAACTCTTGAACCAACCTTAAAGACAGATTTAGCAACAAATCCAAACACACCTTAAACCAACTGATTTGCAATAAAAAAATCTAACTACTGATTTAGCTAAAGCAGACACTTAAACTGAATTAAGCTAACCTAAATACAACTTATTGAACAGATTAAAACTATTATAAACCACAAGAACAGATTATGCAATAACTGTTTAAATTGACTTACAATTTGTCCCAGCCACTATGGCTTGAAACAGCAACCAATGAACATCTATCCTAAATAAATCAACCCAATGGACTATAAATCAACCCAATTCCAGCACTGCTACACCCATGTCCATTTCATACCCATTTTTGCTCCAATTTGACTTTCATTGACCAATATCCAAAGTGACTTGAAACTAAAATGTAAGCTTATAAAAAGCTATGAGAAGCTTGTATAAGCTTATTGGAACTGAGAAATAAGCTGTTTGAAGCTTTGGTATCAGAATTTAAAATGGAAAATTTCAACGATGGGCTTGAAACATGAAATCTTAACACAACTTGAATTGATACTTGGAAATAATTTATAATGATACAATAACCTTAGTTTGATACAAAGAAACAAAATATTCTGATTTTTACACTAAATTAAAAACTTTAAGTTAAAACGACATTGATGATATATAAAACTACAAGACTCCTTTCTTCTCTCCTCTTGCTTTCTTTTATAGCAAAACCTTTTCTCTCACTACTCTGATTGTTTCCCACCATTTTCTTGACCATTGGATAGCTTTGATATCATCATGGCCATTGGATCAGTTTTTGGCGCCAAAAAGCTTTTATCCAGCTGTGAGGTTGAGTGAGTTGGAGGAGGAGCATTTAATGCTTTCTTGGAGTGTTGTTGAGGTGGGGGGACATGGAAGAGTAAAGGTGAGGAGGGGGATGGGTGGTATCTGGGTTTGCAGAGGTTTGGTGAAGGAGAAGAAAAGCGCGCCAAGGGGGAGTTGACCAGTGGGTTTGACTGGGGTATTAATATCAAAGGGGAGGTCAAAATGCATGGGGTCCAAAAGGTTTGGCAGGGGGTCACAATTGGAAAAGGCAGGGTCCAAAAGGGTTTTGACAAGGCCAAGGGTAAAAAGGTTTAATAAAACACAAGGACTTATGTTGTAAATTCTGAAAACACAAGGACCTAGGCTGCCATTTTGCAAAGTTGTTTCAAGGGACCACAATTGACAAGTTTCCATAGTACAAGGACCAAACTTGACATTTTTCCAATTTTCCAAGGGCCATTTTTGCCAATTTTCAAACTTGGAGGACCAAACTTGTAATTTCTCAAAACTTTTGATATTTTTCACCAAAGGACTAATTTTGACAAGTTATGATTTTAAAAGGACCTTTGGTGACTTTTCTTTTGAAATTAAGTGCTCAGGGACTATTTCGAAAATTTTTGAAACTTGGGGGTGAAGCGCCAATTATGCAAACTTTGCTCATTTTCATCGATTTTAAACATTTTGCATCCGAAACATATAAAATGCAATTTTGAGATATTTTCAATATTTTGATGCATTTCGAGCATTTTAAACGTTTTGCAGTTCAGATTGACCCAAAAATGATGAGTATTTACACACTCATCAATGATGTTACAAGTCATTAATTCAAAATAAGCCACCTAGCTCTAGCAGTCCTTTGACTATAAGTCACTCACTTCAATTTGTGTTAACCCCGATTGTTCCAAAAAAAAAAAAAAAAAAAAAAAAAAAATCTAATTATATACTCTTTCTATCAAACAAGACTAATTTTCTTCACTTTACCAAAACAACCCTGCGCCCCCACCCAATTCAGTTCCAGCTATTTCATTTTAATATCAATTTTTTTTAATCCAACTAACTTTTTCTCACATTAATTCTACATTAACTTCTTTTATTCCCTTTATCTACTTCAACCTAACCCTCCATCCTCCTCAATCTCCTTCACCATCTTTATCCCCTTTATCTCTTAAATGTTCGCATAATGTATAGTTCATATTTCTTCTTCATTTCTCCCATATTCTGCCTAGATTGTAATGTTTACTCTTTTAAATAGTTGTATTCCCTCTCATTGAGAGTTAAAAGAAATAAACAAACTTTCCCGCCAATCTTATTTCTTCTTCAATTGTCCTTAATTCTGCCATTGTTGACATGGTATCAGAGCTATCAATAATGCCGAATTAAACCGTTAATTCACTTCTGATCATTACAAATTGTGTGTGTGTAGTTGTAATTGATCTTCTTGAAGTTTTCTTGTTGTGCTTCCGCGCGTTTCTTGATCAAATTAGGTCAGAATTTTGTGTTTCTTCTGATTAATCAAGATGCTTGATCCTAATCCTCCTGCTCTGTTTCAAAATCCTTGTATCTTCATCCTTATGATGGTCCAAGTTCTTTAATTGTTCAAGAAAAATTGGTTAGATCACAGAATTATAGGGTATAGTGTAGGGCCATTGAAATTGGTCTTTCAACAAAGAGGAAATTGGGTTTCATCAAAGGTACTGTAATTCGTTCTCGTACTGATCCCAATCTTATTGAATTGTGGGACACGTGTAACAATATGGTCATATGCTGGATTTTGGGGTCTGTTAGTGAATCAATAGCTAGATCTATAATGTTTGTTGATACTGCTAGGGATATGTGGCTACAATTAGAAAACAGGTTTGCTCTTAGTGATGGTTCAAGAAAGTACAAACTGACTAAAGATACTTATGAAATTAGTCAATCTGGTGGATCAATTAGTAAGTATTATACCAAGATGAAGTGTGTTTGGGAAGAGTTGGCTAATGTGAATGTGTTGCCTGCTATTACTATTACTCCTGAGATCTCTGTTTTCTTAACTGCTTTGAATCAACAAAAGGAAGAATAGAGGTTGTTTCAATTTCTAAATGGTCTTGATGACTACTATGGCAATTACAGGAGTCAATTACGGTTAATGACACCTTTGCCAAGTGTAGAAAGGGCTTGTTCAATGTTGCAACAAGAGGAATCACAGAGGGTGTTGTTTGGTGCTAACTCCTTTGAGTCAACAACATTGTACAACAAGGTGTGGTTAAAGATAAGTGCAATATTTGTGTTTCAAGTGGCATCCTCCTGAGAGGTGTAGGGAGAAGGTAGGGTATCCTGCATGGCATCCTGAGTCCAAGTTGTATGCAAACAAGCATGCTAAGCCAAGAGATGTGCAAAACAAGTTTCAATCATTGACAAAGACTGCTGCTCATGTTGAAAGTGGTAGCATTAGTTTCACACCACATCAGTTGAATTGTTATTGAAAAGTGTACAATAGTTAAGGACTGATGCGGATGCAAATGATGGCTTTGGTCACCAATTTGCAGCAGGTATATCATGTCTCAATAGTCAACTAGATCTGCTAGATTTTCTTGAGGATTGGATGTATGATACATATGTTAGTGATCATATGACACCTAAAAATGATGATATTTTGGATCCTTATTTACTGAAAATTAAGCCACAAATAAGGTGACCAAATGGTAGCACTTCAGTCATTTCACATGTTGGAAAAGTTAGACTGAAAAATGGTTTTTTACTCAAAGATGTTTTGGTTTGTTCCTTCTTTTAAGTTCAGCCTTTTATCTGTTCCTAAACTCACTGAAGATGACCAATGTGTAGTGTCATTTTATCCACAATTTTGTGTTGTTCAGGACTTGATAACCAAGAAGGTGAAAGGACTGGGTAAGAAGAAGGCTGGTTTGTATCACTTGGTGAATGTGCCTCTTGAAGAAGTGGATAGTGTGTTTACTGCTTTGGTTAATTCAACTCTTGGTAAAATTGTGTTGTCAGCTGTTAGTAAGTATGTTTCTTTGAATAAAAGTTTATATGGTTTGTGGCACCATAGACTTGGACATGTTAGTGACTCAAAATTGCAATTTATGAAAGATTTACATGTTTCATTGTCTAAGTCTCATATGGATAATTGCTTATCTTGTCCAATGGATAAGTTTTCTAAGCTTCCTTATTCATTGAGTAGTTCTCATAAGACAACAGTGTTTGAACTTATTCATATGGATGTGTGGGGTCTCTATAGAGTTCCAACTGATGGAAAATACAAGTATTTTCTTACTATTGTAGATGATTATAGCAGGGTAACTTGGACATATCTGCTAGCCAATAAGTCGGACATTTTGTTGCTCTAAAGACTTTTCTTAAGTTTGTTTCTACTCAATTTGACAAGAAAGTAAAATTTTTGAGGTCAGGAAATGCATTGGAATTTCTTAAAGGAGAATGTGGAGTCTATTGTCTCAGTTGGGTATTGAACATCAGACCTCTTGTGCCTATAGACCTCAGAAAAATGGTAGAATAGAAAGAAAACATAGGCATACCCTGGACACTGCAAGAGCTTTGAGACTTCATTCTCATATGCCTTTGAAATTTTGGGGTGACTGTGTGAATGTTGTAACTTATCTCATAAATAGGATTCCTTCATTTGTGCTTGGTAATAAGACACCATATGAATTATTGTTAGACGAAAAGCCTGATTATGATCATTTAAGGGTGTTTAGATGCTTTGCAGTGGTAACCAATCCTTTGGTTACTACTGATAAATTTGAGCCCAGTGGAGTTCCTTGTGTGTTTCTAGGCTATCCTAATCATCAGAAGGGGTACAAGTTCTATAATTTGCTTACTAACTCATCTTTTGTTTCTAGAGATGATGTGTTTTATGAGCAGATTTTTCCATTTTCATCAAATAGTATTCAACAGTTTCTATCACCACTTCCTACTACTTTGCCTTGTCAATTCAAGTAAGTTGAGTCATTTAATGATGAAAGTTTTCATGAACCATTACCTAATTCAGTCAATGTTGACCCTCGACCTGCTGCACAACCTGTTTCTTCTACTCCCAGTGCATCATCACAGAAATTTGTTCCTACACATTATGTACCAGTACAACCTACAAGAAAGTCCACTAGAACATCAGCTTTACCCACAAAGTTAACAGATAATGTTTTACCTCATATTCCAAGGGCAAATCAGGTTACCCAAACATCCCTTCAACCTGATTTTCAAGCATTTATTACTGCCTTAATAGACCAAACAGATCATGTGTCATTCAAAGAGGTTGGCAGAGACTCTGGTTGGTGTGATGTTATGAATTTAGAATAAAAATCTTTGGATGATAATGGGACTTGGGAGGTGACTTATTTGCCTAAGGGTAAGAAAGTTATAGGTTGTCATTGGATTTTCAAAACAAAATTGAAGGCTGATGGCACAGTTGAAAGAAAAAAAAAAGGCAAGGTTGGTGGTACAAGGGAATAGACAAAATCATGGGGAGGATTATACAGAGACATTTGCTCCTGTAGCCAAGATGGTGACTGCGAGGTCTTTGTTAGTTGTAGCCGCTTTAAAAGAATGGCACTTGTGTCAAATGGATGTGTCTAATGCCTTCTTACATGAAGATTTGACAAAGGAAGTATACATGAAGTTGCCTTTGGGGTATTCTGGTAAGGGGGAGAGTGTTTCAGAGAACTCTACCTTAGATCCTCATTTGGTCTGCAAGCTGAAGAAAAGCTTATATGGTCGCTGCAAGCTGATGTTGGAACAGCTTTAACAGGCCCTGAAATGTATAGAAGGTTCATTGGTAGACTGCTTTACTTAACTATCACAAGACCAAATATATGCTACATTGTCCAACTTTTGAGCCAGTTTATGCAGTCTCCTACTTCAGTGCATATGCATGTTGTAAAGCACCTATTAAGATATATCTTGTTGCCAAGGCAGGGAATTCTATTAGCAAAAGATTCAGTTGTCCAACTCAAAGCCTATTGTGATTCAGATTGGGCAAGCTGTCCTTTTTCTAGAAGATCCACTACTGGCTATTGTGTTCTTTTGGGTGATTCACCAATCTCATGGAAGTCTAAAAAGCAGGTGGTGGTTGCAAGATCTTCTTCAGAAGCAGAGTATAGAGCAATGGCTCTAACCTGTTGTGAGGTTATTTGGTTGGTCAGTCTTCTCAAAGACTTGGGAATCAAAGATTTACATCCTGTGGACTTCTTTTGTGATAATCAAGCATCCCTTTATATAGCACCAAATCCAGTTTTTCATGCTAGAACTAAGCATATAAAAGTGGATTGCCATTATGTCAGAGATCAATTGAAAGAGGGACTGATTAATCCATCCTATGTTAATACAAAGTCACAGCTGGCATATGTTTTTACTAAAGTAGTAACTGTGGATCAGCAAAATCAGTTGTTGTCCAAGATAAGAGTGTGTGTGCCACCCCACTCTCCACTTGAGATGGAGTGTAAAGAATAGGACTGTTTTGTTCATATTATATAGTTCAGGGACTAGATTGTAATGTTTTCTCTTTTAAATACTTGTATTCCCTCTCATTGAGAGTTAACAGAAATAAACAAACTTTCCCGCCAATCTTATTTCTTCTTCATTTCTCTCCCTAATTCTGTCATTGTTGACACATCTCAACCAAAAACACACATTAAAATCCTTCTTACCACATCACAATCCTTTTTAAACACATCAGGTGCACTTGGTTGTGCATCACACGCACGTTGGTGGTGCATTAGGCGCACTTGGTTATGTATCAAGCGCACTTGGTGGTTACATATGCACTTGGATTTGTATTGGTTTTTGGCATATGCATCCGGCGCGCAACATCCAGGCGCACAACATAAGCATTGTCCAACTTTTGAGCCAGTTTATGCAGTCTCCTACTTCAGTGCATATGCATGTTGTAAAGCACCTATTAAGATATATCTTGTTGCCAAGGCAGGGAATTCTATTAGCAAAAGATTCAGTTGTCCAACTCAAAGCCTATTGTGATTCACTTGGTTGTGCATCACACGCACGTTGGTGGTGCATTAGGCGCACTTGGTTATGTATCAAGCGCACTTGGTGGTTACATATGCACTTGGATTTGTATTGGTTTTTGGCATATGCATCCGGCGCGCAACATCCAGGCGCACAACATAAGCATTGAGCGCCTACTTAAGCAGTCGTTGGATGTGACATTTGATGTGGCATGTGTCATAAATATCACATATGCTTGTCTAAAAATGGGTGATATTCACACCACATTTTTTAATTAATACATCATAATTTGTGCATTACAGTATTGCACGGTACAAACTGTACAAATTGTGGTGCATTAATAAAAAAATGTGGTGTAGGTATCAATTCTCTTGTCTAAAAGTTCATTTAAAATCTCTATAAACAATTTTTTGGTTACATCGTAGTAGCAATAATAAGTACTCATGGTCAATCCTGTCTCTAATCAGTTCGGACCAAGCGTAAATAATTAGACCACAAAACAAATGTAAGTAGTTCACTAGTCCTATGAGTCCACATGGCCGAGAGTTAGTCAAATCTAACGATTTGAATATATAAGTTGATCAGTAAGTTCTTATTTAAAGCTAGTCCATGGTCACATATGATCCATATCATTAACCTACAACATGTTTCAGGAAGCAAACACAAAACTAGACTCACTTTCAAATCAAAGTGAAAACATCATGCCAACACTTGTTATCATCTTACTTGACTACGCAGATCTTGATGACAGAAGCAGCACCAATACGGTGAAGCGCCACCACAGCATCACCTTTCTTGCATAACCCTTTTGCACTTGCCGATTTCAAAGCAGCTTCCAAAATCACCTCAGTAGATTCAGCATCAGTAGCCTTAGCCGACCCTTCAGCAAGAAGTGGGATCAAACCCCTGTAGACAAGACTGTGCCTAGCTGGCGTCTCATCACTACAAGTCCAATCAAACGAATCAGTCGACACAATAGGAACCACGACAGACAAAATAGGGACCGCTGGTCTGTACTTAGCAACCAACTTAGCTGTGCTTCCACCCCTGGTTAGAACCACAATGAGTTTGGCTCGAGCCTTGTTAGCTGTCCTAACAGCAGATGATGCAAGTGACTCTAACGGGCTCATTGGTAACGGGGTTGACCTTATCATCTCTTTGAAGATGATTCCATAGTCTAGAGATGACTCAGCTTCGATGCAGATACGAGCCATAGTCTTTACTGCAATTTCAGGGTATGCACCGGCTGCAGATTCTCCACTAAGCATGACACAGTCAGTGCCATCAAGAACAGCATTTGCCACATCAGTGGCTTCAGCACGGGTGGGCCTGGGTGATTTGATCATTGACTCAAGCATTTGTGTTGCAGTTACTACAGGCTTTCCAGCAAGGTTACATTTGTAGATCATCATTTTTTGTGCTAAGAAAATCTTTTCTACTGGAATTTCCATTCCTAGATCGCCACGAGCAACCATGAATGAGTCAGTCTCACGTAATATCTCATCAAAGTTTATAACTCCTTCCTGGTTCTCAACCTTCATTTTAAGAGCATTTATAATATAGTTAATACACTAAAATTAAAGAAACTATAATGTGCGACAGATATTCTAATGGTTGATGCATGGACATGAAAACCAAGATCAAATTGCTCTTTGAGCATCTCCACTTTGTGCAAAAAAGTTTACACCAAACTTGGCGGAAAAGTATAATTTTTTTTTTCAACAGATATTAATAACACTAACTAATTTGCATTAGTATTGTATTTATTTCAATTAAATTGCGTATTTACGAACTGATTTTAAACTTCTTATAACAATGATAAATGCAGATTATAAATATTAAATATCATTTCGGTGTTTTTGGTGCATACACTGGAGATGGTCTTAAGAAGGTGTTTGGATTTTTGGTATTAATCTGATAATTCAACCTTCTTTACTACAGCAGATTATCATATCCAAATAATTCAAGATAATGTCATCAATGTGAAAACGCATAAATCTTAAAGTAACGAACTTTAAAGATTTAAAAAAAAAAAAAAAAAAAAAAAAAAAAAAAAAAAAAAAAAGCGTACCTTTGACATTAACTGAATATTCTTGGCATGTGGCCCGAGAACTCTGCGAACATTAACAAGATCAGATCCTTTTCGCACAAACGAGAGAGCAATCATATCAATGTTGTTAGGTACACCCCATTGAAGAATATCTTCTTGATCTTTTTCTGTAAGTGTTGGAAGATCAACAACTACACCAGGAAGATTGACATTTTTACGCTCACCCAACATGGCTGTGTTCTCACAGCGACATCTAACGGTCCCAGACTCTGGATTACATGACAAGACTGTTAAGGTGATTGTCCCATCAGCACATAAGATGGTGTTGCCTGGTTTTAAGTCAACTGGTAGTTTTTTGTAGCTCATAGATATGGTCTCTTCATCTCCTTTTATGGTGTAATCGGTGCTTATTGTGATCTCACGGCCTTCTCTAAGTTGAATGGGTTTCTCATCCTTCAAAAATCCAGTTCGAATCTCAGGGCCCTGCAGGAAATAAAAACAAAATTTTCAAATTTTAGTTCTTAGTTAAAATATATGTTGAATTTGAGGTCAATCTAGGCACAAATATAATGTTGTATTAGCATCTATAACCAAATCCAAACTATTGAACATATATTGCGCTAAGTTTGACATTAAAAGCCAAACATGTAACTTTTGATTCAGGACGAAGGATAAGTCATAAAACTAGAACTTTTATCAAGTCATAAAACTAGAACTTTAGGGGCATAAAAACAACCAATCTTGGTCACAAAAATAACAAGACAAGGTGCCAAATAAATCATGCCTAAAAAACATGAAAAGGGAAGATATACGAGAGGTGAGGACTAAGAAAAAAAGCGAAGATATATGTTGACCATATAGCATATCAACTAGCTTGTCTGCAAGAAGGTTAAGAATGTAAGACTTGCTAAATAGCAGACAAAATACAAGCAGCATCAAGCGTGCCCTGTTCCAGAGTTTATGACTTCATTAAGTGTTTATAAAATGCTTGTTTTTGAGATAGAAGAGCATGAAAATGTGTTTTCAAAATACTAACTAGCTGCTTTTATCATAACCAATTACTGATATGAAATGCGCTTTAAAGGCAGTATAACTGATGAACTGAACAAGTGCTTCCTATGAACATGTGTCTATATGATGTGATGAATCACATTACATGGTTATACTATAGAATAAATGTTGCAATTTTGACCCATTTCAAAATTATTGGGTCCGGTTGGGCTGTGTCTTTATGACTTCATCACAAAAGGGTCAACTCAAATAAGTATAACTTGGCAAAAAGGGCACGGGTTGAATAGGGTTGAAGTAGTCCAAAGTCTACTGTTTTTATGCTTTTAAACCACCTAATTAATTATATTCAAAATTAGTTTTGTAACTATGTTGTTTATGTAATCATGCGTAACACACTAATGCTTTAAATGAAAAAATAAAAAAAAATGGACAATTCGAGTTTGCAAAGAGGGTCCATTTCAACGTGAACTTGTTTTGAGCCATTACCAACAGTCCAAAACTATCACTTTAGTAAATTATTTTAGGACAAAACCAATCAATTTAAACTCAACTTGATAAGGACTGTTCAATTTGGTTCAGCTAAACCACAACCAAACTGATTGGCCCAACTCAGCACAAAAAGAACCATGATCCAATATACATAAAGACAGCAAGTTTAAACTTATACCTTGGTATCAAGCATCACTGCACACAAAATCTGAGTATTATGCATGGCAATACGAAGATTGTTCAGCGTCTCCTGATGATACTCATGGGTTCCATGAGAGAAGTTGAACCGCGCAACATTCATTCCTGCCCTCAGCAGCTTCTCACACATAACCACAGACCGAGAAGCGGGTCCCAAAGTGCATACAATCTTTGTTTTAGGAATACGCCCGTCATTTGGTAGGTCCTTCAAGATTCCCTCAATGTCTATGTTCGACATGTTAAGTACTTAGATTACCTGTTTCGCATATGCCATAGCCCATAGGCAAACATACTATCAGTAAATACTTCATAATCAAGTTAAACACAAACGATTGCTGAAACTTTTTAATTTCAAGTGAGCCTAATTACATAATTAGACCACTGTATGTACTGGGGAACTTCAGTTTCACAGCAAAACAAGAGCAAAACACATTCAAATTGGAATAAAAAGGTTAAGCTTACTTTTGGGCTTATGAGCTTACTTGACTCGGCTTATATTATATAAGACTACTTTTTCCTGCTTAATTTTTGACTTATTAGCTTATTATGACTTAAACATAAAATATAAGCTAGAAAAATGGGCTTATAAAATATAAGCCAAGTCAAATAAGTCCATAAACGCAAAAATATGCTTAAAAAAACACCCTTTAAATGCGCTTTTGATTTCTATCACAAACCTCGGATTTCATCCTCTCAAACATGAATTTCCTAGTCTCTATTACAATATATATATGGAAAATCATTCGCTGAAGTTCGACTCTCAGCTTCCTCACCAAACTAATTTCAAGAACCATTTACCACAAGTAACATTATTCAACCAAACTCACAAAACCAAGTTTATAGTATAATTTTGGGGACTCTGGTAACCTCACATTTTCATACCAAACATCTTAAACAACATAAATGGTACAAATCCACCTAACTTCACAACAATAAAAAAAACACATATTTTTGAACAATTTAATCCACATAAATCAGCCTTCTATTTGAAATCAAACCCAAAAACATCCCAAATTTTCTATAAACTAGCACAAATTTCAAGCCATAAAAACCAAAATTATGAGCACCAAAAACATTAAATCACATATCAAATGTGCTCCACAAAGTAGATCCAGCTAAAAATCACTTATTTCCATCACAACCAACAAATCATACAAGACGACAAAAAAGCTTATAAATTGACATAAAAACATATGATAGAAAAAGTAACACCCAGAAATGATTTGTGACTCACTTAGTAGCAATATTTCAGGGGTTGCTTGAACTTTTTTGTTGATGTAATAGAAAGTTAAATATAAATGGAGGATGAAAGGGACTAGAGTATTGAGAATAAAAAGGGTTTATTCGTGTTTGGCGTGGGTTACGTGTTTTTTTATATAATGTAATGATTATTTTAGAGAAACATTGAGCGGTTAATGGTTTTGGTTAACATAGTGACAGACGTCTTGCTCAAGTCAAATGAAGTGGCAGCTGGTTTTAGAATTTTAGCTACCGATGTTTTTTATTTTCTATTTAAAGTAAATTGTAAAAAACAGTGTTAAAATGTTCTAACAAAACTGTAAATGGGTATTGTTAACCATACACTCTGATCTAGATATTATCTCTCTCATCGCTTTTTATGCTCTATGTAAATAATCTTGGCGATGACCGTCTGTGGCGTCGATTATAATGGCGTGATTTCTAATGAGTGTCTGCAGCAGAATGCAAGAATTCAGATATCTAGCAGAGTAGCCATGTCTTGCAGCGGTGGTATCTAGCAGATCTGCCAGCCAAGTGGCAATGTTTAGTTTTCGACAAAATCCTGCAGTGAACAATTTTTTTCAAAAATTGTATATGTATCATTCGGGAATCCTTTTCAAGAAAGACTTTTTCGTGAGCGTGATTGCACAACAATGACAATAGATTATTGTGTTTTTATGAAGGTATAGGGGTGGCGACGATTATTTACCCAAGAAACATCTTATTCAATATGTAATTTTTTTATAGATTGTTGTGGTTTATAGTACTTTTATTTATTTATCTACTTATTTATTTATTTATTTATTTATTTATTATTATTTTGTTGACTAAATTGGCATTCGATTATTGTGTTTTTTGTGTTTATAGTGGTGGCGACGATTATTTTAAAGAAACAACTTATTCAACATGTAATTATTTTTATAGATTGTTGTGATTTATGGTATTTTTTTTTATAGATTGTTATGATTTTACCAAGGAAAAAGAAGATGCATGTATATGAAAAGAAAAAAACGCATAAAGAAATTCGTGTGAATAATGATGAAATGAGCAAAGTAAATTGTCATCATCACAAATGAGATGCACTTCCACCGTTAATGACAAATGGTAAAGTTGAATAATGATTCAAAAGACTGACCATGTGCAGACGCATTTCAAAAAAGTTAGTATTTTTTTCAAAAATTGTTTCCGCTATAAAATTATTGGACAATGGTGGTTTACACTTTATAGAATATATACAATTTTTAATGACTTTGGTTTACACACGGGAAACAATTATATGTATCATTTATTTAATGTTTAATGACCTTGGTTTACACTTTATAGAATATGCATCATGGGTCATATAAGTCACCTTTTTCTTTATAGAATAAGTCGTCAAAATAAAGTTATGCTATATGATTAATATAATCGATACAAAGGGACAAAGTTGCATGAAAGATAACACATGCGTGTGAATGTGTTAAAGTCTTTGTCAAATCGAGACAATGGTGGCCTGTTTTTATAATTGACAAAGATGAAATGATATATCGACTACATTGGTTACAATATAAACTTATTACAAAATTTACAATATAAACTTTATAACAAACTTTAAGCCATAAATATTATTATAACTAAACTTACACAATAAATATTAAAAACAATTTACATAATAATATTAACAATAACCATTATAAAAAATATTAACAACAATTTTAATAATAAAGCACACTATTTCGGGCAATAAATAAGATTCCGGCTATTGTTCCGACTATTGCTCAAAGAGAGTGGCGGTGCAAAAAAATCAAAAAATGTTAGATCTACAAATATAAATTCATTAGATCTAAAAAGCAGATCTATAAAATTAAAACTAATAGATCTTAAAAAAGTTATAAAATACGGATTTTACAAAAAAATAGATAAATAAAACTAAAAACTTTAAAAAATGGATCGTTTAAAAAATAGATATATCAAAAAATAAGGATGTTTAAAATAAAAACAGATCTACAAAAAAATCAATAAATCTACAAATAAAAATATTAGATCTAAAAAAATTCGGATCTTTAAAATATACAGATTTATTAAATAAAAAAGTAGATTTAAAAAAATCGGATCTTTAAATAAAAAGTATATATATAAAAAAATATATAAAAAAAAAACTTACGGTTGTTTAAAAAATAGGGATTTTAAAAAAACTTCAAAAAATTACGGATCAATTTTTTTTTACCAAAACACGCATATTTAAGAAGAAAAAAAATTACGGGTCTACTTTTTTTTAAAAAAACCGCATACTTATGAAGAAAAAAAATACGGATCTATTTTTTTACCAAATAACCCATATTTATTTTAAAAAAAATACGGATCTTTTTTTTTTTTACCAAATAACGCGTATTTATTAAAAAAAATACGGAGCTACTTTTTTTTAACCAAATAACGCATATTTATTTAAAAAAATACGGATTTTTTACCAAATAAGGCATATTTATTAAAAATACGGATCTACTTTTTTTACCAAATAACGATATTTATGGAAAAAATACGGATCTATTTTATTTTACCAAATAACGATAATTATTGAAAAAAATACGGATCTATTTTTTTAACCAAAAACTCATATTTATGAAAACACTTACGGATCTACTTTTTTTTACCAAATAAGCATATTTATTTAAAAAATACGGATCTACTTTTTTTAACCAAAAACTCATATTTATGAAAACACTTACGGATCTACTTTTTTTACCAAATAGCATATTTATTTAAAAAATACGGATCTACTTTTTTTTACCAAAATAACGCATATTTATGAAAAATAAATACGGATCTATTTTATTTTTACCAAATAACGCATAATTATTGAAAAAAAATACGGATCTATTATTTATGGATCTACTTTTTTTAAACAAAATACGCATATTTATGGAAAAAAAAAGTTACGGATCTAATTTTTTTACCAAAAAAACGAATATTTACGGATCTACATTTTTTATTACCAAAAAACGCATATTTAAGAAAATAAAAAACGGATCTAATTTATTTTAAGAACAAAAACGCATATTTATGAAGAAAAATATTTGGATGAATAAAAAAAAACGTACCAAAAAAATGTGGTTGGGTGGGGACGGTGGTGGCGCTGTGGAACTGTGGAGGCGGCGGTGGAACTGTGGAGGCGGCGGTGGAACTGTGGTGGCGCCGGTGGGTGGATTTAAAAAGAGAGTGTTTTGTGTGTGTGTGTATTTTATGGAGAGAGTGTGTGTGTGTTTTATTTAAAATGAGAGTGTTTTTTGTGTGTGTGTGTGTATTTTATGGAGAGAGTGGTATTTTTTAGAATAAGATGGTTTGGTTGGGAGATAGTGGTGTAAGTGTGTGTTTTTTAAATATAGATATGAAGTAAATAGGATTGGATGGTGGGTGTTTGTTGGTATTGGTTTGTTAGGATTGGATGATGGTTGGATTGGTAAATTTTAGGATTGTATGTTGGTTTGGTGTGTGTAAATTTAGGCTTGGATGTAGGTTTGGATGGCTGAATCTTAAAAATAGAGGGTTGGGTTTTGGTTGGGGATATGCATGCTTTATAAGTAGTATAGATAAGACATTTTTTTTTTTATCATGGTGTTTCTTGCTTTAACCATTTAGTATTACGCTCTTTTTGATTTGGATTTGAGTTAGACTTTGATTTGATTTTATGTTTGGGTTAGATTTGTTTATGATTTTGGCTAAAAAGAAGACAAAAAGTTTTGTAAAAAGTAAAGGTTGAAAATGAATGCCGGTGAAAAGACCAAAATCCTCACATGGGGGACTTAATAGAGAAACGCTAATGACCGTTTGGTGCTAATGACCGTTTGGTCAAAGGACAGATTTGTTACACAACGTCAAGTACATGGACGAGCAGTGTGATTTTTGAAGTTTTAAGACAAAAGGTGAAAAAGTATGTAAACCACATAGACGATTTATGTAATTAACTCAGCTTTTCATAAAATTTGGGGCTTTTCATTTCTTTTATTAAGTTCGAAGAATTGGTTGTAAGGTTTGTGTTACTTGAGTGTGAATTAGTCATTTATGAAGTTTAATTTTGTGATTTGAGTTGAGGTTCTAGGATTAGTGTTTTTATATTTTTGTAGAATTTGGGGATTTTTGGGTTTTGTTGGAATGATAAACACACATATACTAACAAAGTTTTTTCATATATGAAAGAGAAAACGAAATGAAAAGAAGTAGAAAGAGAAATAGATGATGATGATTATATATATTTGTTTTACGGTGAGGCGGTGGTGTTCTTAGGTGGTCGTGGTTTGGTGTTGATTTGGTGGTAGGGTGGCGGTTGGGTGATGGTTATGGTGATGGTAATTGTTGGTGGATGTGTATGGTGATTGCTTGTGGATGATGATATTTGAGATAAGAATAGCGAGCGAAGTGAAATAGTATGTTTAGTTTAACTAAGAAAAAAAAGAAGTGTATTTGTGGTTGTTGGTTTGTTGCTATTGAAGCCTTGCATTTTTTGTATTTAATAAAATATGTGAAACATGGCCCCTCATATTTAACAGTCAATATAAGTCAAACTGATGGTGTTAGTAAATTTGAACCAAACCTGAACGGGTGTTTCAATTTTGGAGTAGATCCGAGACTTTTTAAAAAATTAGACTGAAAATGAAATACTCAGTACGCCACACGAACAAAAAATGTAATTCAATTAGTTAAGTAACAAGGGGCGGTCGAAAAGGTTATCCATGGCAATGCAGAGACAAAGATCGCGTTCAAAAAGATGATAATAGATCCTCGAAATCCCAAAAAATTCTTTAATAAACGTCTTTGACCGCGAGCTGTTTCATAGATTAACTAATGATCAAACAACAAAATGATGACGATATAATACATGGTTTACATGCAAAATTAATAATACCTAATGATTGAAGAAGAGAAAAGGATCTAGAGGAGTTAAATTGAGCGAAAATTATGCGTGTTAAAAATATTATATATACAATGTGCTTTCAAAACGAGAGCTAAAATTTTTTCCATGAACAGAAACACATTCATGATTCATCTGCATTATAACACTCTAACCTATCATTGCGCCCAAGTCGCGCAACTGCCAATCAACAGTAAGCCCCCGAGCACATTTAACATGCATAATGAGCCCATCAAGTCTAGTTAGCCTAATTCACCAGCATTAACAGTGAGCTCAAATATTTGATTATGGAGTATTAAGTAATGAGCGAAATGAAATAGTTATGTTGAAACTAGAAGGGGAGTTGAATAGTTTCACCATTTTAATTACGTTTTAAAAAAGTTTGTTCTTTTTGAAAATCTTTTCGATTCCAAGTTATGTGATATCAATCAACGATATATGAACACGATATTATCAACAACAATTAATAATAAAATATGAAAGTAAAGATGGTAAAGATATAGAACGATCAAACCAATACACAATGATTTATAGTGGTTCGGCTACGAAGCTCTTTCTTCGCCCTACTTCACTCCCCGAGTATCACACTCGAGAGTTCTCAATCACTATGTAAACAAACTCCCTTCAGGCGGAAAACCACACAACGTTGTTTACACCGATTTCCGACACTAAGCTAAATGTCGAGTTCTAATGTTAGCTAGAACCAATCTACACAACACTAAACACAATACTGACGATTATACACAACACTTCACGAACTTACACACCCTCTGGATCTACATACAACACTTCACGGACTTACACTCCGTCCGGATCTACACACAACACTTCACGGACTTACACACCGTCAGGATTTATACTTACACAACAATTCTCGACTAACACACAAGTCGGATTAATATACAAGAATGGAGATTGAGAGCGTTTAGATCAAGAAGAGAATCGTAACAAAGATTACGAGTGTACTCCCTATTCTACAACACTTCGTTTCTTGGCGAATACAAGCATTCTTCTCTTTGCACTTTGATAGAAGAAAGAATGTGATCACTTATAAACAAATATAAACAAGTTAATGTGATCAAGTAGGTAATAGAAGAGAATGGGAGAGAACGTAAAATTATGTGCAAAAGAGTTAAGAAATCTGTTAAAAATAGTTCTGCATTTATAGGCAGAGGAGGGGGCAGTCCCGTAAACATGGACGGTCCCTTATATAAGGGACTGTTACCCCTATAAGGGACCGTCCCTAGGACGCTCCTGATTTGTCTTGTTGTGGTGAAATATTATTTTAGTGAAGGTGGTATGGGCGGGACAACACTAGAGTTTGAATATTTTTTTATTAAAATATTTCTTTGTAAATGCAAAAATAATTTGTATAATTTATTTTTGTGAAAAGGTTTTGTCACATTTATAAAAATGTGAGGTTTAAGGACAAAAATATTTCTTTGATCACTTAACAAGTTTGATATATTGTTTGTTCATACCTTAAGTGATATTGTGTCGAAATGGACTTTTACGACTAATAACTTGTTTATGTATATTTTTATGTAGCGTGTTTTTACATTTTGTGATTATCAAAACATATGGAGGTTGAAAAATAAAAATAACGTTTTTGACATTGTTTGCATAAACAATCTCCCCCTTTTTTATGATTACAAAATATAAACTCATTTTATGTAAAAATATAATTAAAGAAGTTTTTAATGAATTTGAGTCCATTTCTCACCCTTTTTGTATAATCAAAAACGTGTCGTCGATGTGTAGAGAGAAAAGAAAACCGATGATGCAAATGCTCCCCCTTGATTAATGCTCCCCTTGTTGAGGGCACCGAGGAATCGAGCTATGGTGATGTGCTACAACCGGGTTAGTGTACAAGTACAACTATATATAGCCAATTCGAAGTAATGGTCACATAAAGCAAATAGAAGAAATTAGTGCTTATTTTGATCACACTAGAGGCGGTCCCATAGATGTTGGACGGTCCCATATTTATGAGAGACTGTCGGTCATTTTATGGGACCGCCACCAGTGGCAAGTTTTAGACAGATTGGCAAGTTTTCTAAGTTTTGCAATTTTTAAGGTTAGTTGGTAACACACCTATAAATGCAGTACAAGTGTTACAAAACTTAAAAAAAAACTTCCATCTCAAATATATTAGAAAAAAATTCATTCATAAAGAAAGCATACATAATTAAATTAGGGATACATTAGATTTCTACAATACTAATACAATAAGACTAAATAAAAGCTAATTCTAGTTAGTTAATCCCACTCGAGCATGCTTGGCCCAGAAGACAAGGTTTGATTATTTTTAACTAAACATGTAGATATGTTTAGTTAGTTGGTGGAGAAGGAGGTGGTGGAATGATGATGTTAGTGGTTGGTGGAGTTGGTGACATTGGAGATTGTGAGAGGAGGTATTTGATGAGTGTCTAAATACTCATCATTTTTGTACTGTTAAAATGCCAAAAACATCTGAAAACACTCAGAAACACATCAAAATGATAAAAATATCACAAACAAGTGTTTTATATGTTTTAAATGCAAAACATCAAAATCGGTGAAAAGCGTATCAAGTTTGCATAATTGGCGCTTTAGTCCCCAAGTTTCAAAAGTTGTCAAAATTAGTCCACAGTAATTCAAAAACTTGTAAAATATCATTTTAGGTCCTTGAGATTCAAAAGTTGTCAAAACAAACCCTTTAAAGTTTAAAAATCACAAAATGACAACTTTGGTCCCTCAACTTTGCAAAAGTGTCAAAAATAGTCCTTAAGGTTTTAAAAAGTGAAATTGATCAAAAATAAACCTTATACTATTTATAAATGGCAATATTGGTCCTTCATGATAAACTTTGGAGAAAATTACAAGTTTGGTCCCTGGAGTTTCTAAATTGACAGATTTGGTCCCTAAGGTTTAAAATAATGAAATTTATACTTGTGGTCCTTGTACTAATGGTTAATTGCAGGTTCAGTCCTTGAAAATACTTTGGGAGAATTACAATTCCAGCCCCTTAACTTTGCTCAATTTACAAATTGATCCTTGTGATTTACTAACTAAAACCAAATGGACCCTTGATTATTATTTCAAACCAAATCAAAACCAACCCAGCTGGCCCATATCTAGCCCAAACCCAATACCAGTTTTAAAATAAAAACCCGCCTACACTGTTCACCCATCTCCTTCCCCCCTGTAAACCTGAAACCAGGTGGTTTTTCCACCTCTCCCCACCTTTCCACCTCACCAACCTTATCCCCCCACCTGTTACCCATTTCCCTCCACCTCTACATAAGCCAAGAAGCATTAATTGCAGAAACCCACCCAAGACTCTTTTGGCGCCAAAGTAAAATCAAAGGCCAAGATGAATTTGACCATTCCAAAGGGGATTGTTGATGGAAAGACCAAGTGGGACCCAGAACCCTAGAAGTCATTATAAAGAAGGAAGAAGCGAGAGATGAAGGCGTGAGTTAGAAGTAGAGTAGCTTAGTTTAATATAGGTCGTTTAGTGTAATTTCAAATTCGATGTAATTTAAAGTTTCCAAGTACCTTTTTAAGCAATCTTAATGTATTGTGCATCTTTTGAAGCAATCAATTTCAATTTTCAGTTCAGTTTTCATGTTATGCAAATTTCACTTTTGTTCAAAATCTCAAAGTATTCTAATGATGTTGCTAGTTGTTAACTGAATAAGCCCACATAAGCTTCCAGAAAGCTTATTCAGGCTTTTATTAACCTTAAAACTCTGTTTAGTTACAAAAAGAGAAAAATTCCAAAAAATACAAATAAATTAGCAAAAAATTCAAAAATCACAAGAGATGAAGAAGAAAGTCAAGTTTGAATCTTTGGATGGAATGTGTTAGTGAACTGTGGAGGTTTCAGAGGATCTGTTCTTTGTGCCTTGTTCTCACTTTTCGGTTGGAATCGGTTGTAAGCTCTTTTAAGCTATTTTAGCATTTCACTATTTGGTTTGCTCATTAGTTTAATTCTCTGTTTGTTCATGTTCATTAATCACGATTAAGTAGAATTAAGTGTTAAAACCGATTACTTGCTCTTTTAATGTGTAGTTTATAAAATTTTTATTGTAACAGTTAAAATAGAATAGTTGCCATATTTGAGTTTCATGTTATTAGCTTGTTGTTTCTTGGTTATTTAGTCTTATATTATGATGATATAAAGTCCGTAATCCTTAGCATGGTCCAAAGCAAGATTTTGCTTTGAAAAGTACCAAAACAGTCTTCTAAAGGACTGTTTGGATTTGTTCGATTAAGCGAGTTAAAGGTCGGTTGTGTTGTTGTCTATACTTGATACATGTCACACTATAGTCTAAGAACTCGATAACCAAAGAAAACCAGTGGTCATTTGCATAAAAACTCAAATCACTCTTTAATCTCACACCATTTGATCACTGTTAGGAATGAGAGTATCAAACTCACCACAGTAGTTCATAACTTGTTAACTTAGCATAATTTAATCTCACTTTAGCTTAATATTACCTAATCGGTTAGTAGATTTAAGTTAAAATTCAGTTTAGTCAACTTAGATCATTTCTTAAAAAGTCAACATGGTGCCACAGGTACGCAGTTATGCGATCCATCTTGATAAGCTCACGAGATAGCTTGTTAGTTGGCCTTACCTTGTGACTTTTAGCTTTTGTGTGGTGACCTAGCCCTTTTAAAGTCCCAAGCTTTAGTTTTCACTTTGCGACTTGTTAGATAAGCCGCATCAAGCTTAAACTTTGTCCCATTTTGGTGTTAATCGCATAAGCGATTAATCGGTCTCTTTTCATAAGCCCTCATAAACTCCTCGGCACCCCATAGTGTGAGCTTTGGCTTTTGAGTAGGCCACCATCCGGCTTGTTGCCTTAAGGTTTGCTTTGAGCTTTTGAGCTTATGCTCTCGACTTATTTTAGCCTTGAACATCTCGCAAGTCTGCTTGTTTCATAGATTAAGTTATTGTGCTTATTAGCTTATTAGAGCTTTTCAAGTATGTTTCTTTGTTCCTTTTAGCTTAAATTAAGTAGCTTTAGCTTATTGCTTCTTATTTAGATCTTTGTTTTCAAGCTGTTGAGCTTATTTGAGCTTAAAATCCCAAATAAGCTCATTTTCTTTCTTTTATAAACTGTTGAGATTAATAAGCTGTTACAGAGCTTATTAGTGGTTTTCACAAAAAGTCACAGTTGAATAAATTGCTTATTTAAAGGTGCTTAACAGGTTTGTAAAAAGAAATTCGAAAAAAAAAAATGTTTTACACAAAGGGAGAGGCAGGGGTCGAACCTGAGACCTCTCCCTTATATGGGTGATAGTGGGGGTACATGTAACCATTGCGCCCTTGGGACTTTCTCGTTATTTTCTTACAAAACTAATCCTTTATATACGTTTTATCATTTAAGCTTATTCGAGCTTTTTAGCTTATTTCTAGCTTATCCAAAGTAGCTTTTTCCAGTTTAGTATTTTTATTAAGTCTGTATTAGTATTAAGTATTTTCTGTAAAAAGTTGAGATTTTTCTAATTAGTTTTAATATTTTTAATCAATTAATTAGTGTTTTATAGTATTTAAATCATAATAAATAAAATAATAATCAGAAAAATATAATTCTTTTTCCTAAAATTTTCTTTTATCAAATAGTACGTAAGAAAATTAGTTTTACACTTGTAGGACTTTTATTTCATAAAATTTATTTTTTATCTTGCGCTCCAGCGCCATTTTCGTAAATAACGCTCGTTTTAGTTTTAAGTAACGTTTTTAGATAATTTGAGTTTACGTTTTAGTTTAAATAGTTTATTTAAGATATTTTGTTTTATAAAATCATAAAAACATCATTGTAAAAATAGTGATAGCGTTTATTTAATAGATTTTAACTTTTTAATCTTTTTAATTTGCATTTAAGTCGCTGTTATTTGTAAATCTTTTCTTTAGGTAATTATCCATCGAAATCCTTACTGATCACTATCCTTAGTGATCATTCTATCATCTGAAGTTGTTTAAACACCAATTCATCCTCCGTGGGACTTAACGACCCATGAATTCCCTATATTCCTCTGATCTTAAATTGCATTAGTGTGTGAACTGTTTTGAGTTTCTTACAGTTGGTCATTCATAAGTGACTAGCTTGCGTGAGATAACTTGACGGTTTTGCACCGATCAGTATTCAATGTGGAAAACATGTAGTGGAGCTCGATCTTCTCTAAGGGAATATATGAGATTGTGATTGTGGAAGCAACAAGTACAACTCATGCTATGGTGAGAAACATAGTTGCAGAAGATGGGGTAGCCCATGATGGGTGATGGTGGTAGAGTGGATGGAGTGTGGTCCAATGGACTAACTGGAGATAGGGACAAAGATATGTTTAATGGTGATGGGTTTGCAAGACTTAATAGAGGTAATAAATTTCAAATGTGATGTGGGAAAGGTGATGAATTTGGTCTTGAGGAGGAAGATGAGGTTCCTCTTGTTGATGGAGTTTTCATAGGTGCACTTGGCGCTTGAGGTGAGGAGGGGATGTTTTTGGTGAGGGAGTGTTGTCTCTTGTCAAGTTAACGAAGATAGCTTTGGGAGGTATGATTGTAAGTTTTAGCTTTTTGTTTGGTGGAAGAGTGAATGTTGAAAAAGAGGCCATGGTGAAGAATTAAAGTGACGAAGTGAAGTGAAGAAAATAGTGAAGAAATGTGGTGAAGAGGATTGAAGAGAGCCACCATTATATAATCAGATATTCATATATTTTGAGCAAAGGATGTAATTAAGAGGTTATGATTTTAAAACTGTTTATCTAATTAGGGAAGTGGTGTTGAAATTTATAAAGTGAGTCAATTCTGCAGAAAAAGAAAACAGTAACAAAATCTGTGACCTACCTTGGGGACGGTCCCTTAAATAGGCGACGGTCCTTTATATATTGGGGACCGTCCCCTCCTTTATGGGACCGCCACCAATGAGGTTTCCAATTTTTTTTCCAGTTTTCCTGCTTTTGCAACCTGCAAAATAAGAACCTTATGCAATCTATTTTTTTTTTGCAGAGCCTCACAATACAACCAATTAATCAAAGAGATAGCTTAAAACTTGAAAATACATAAATAATGTAGATAAATATCTAATCAAGCAATTGAAAATGTCTAGCATGATCAAGAACACAAAGATCTAAGCATAATAAAAATTCTACTTCCAAGAATAATACTAAGCATAAGAAATATCTTTTCATTTCTTCCTTTTCCATTTAAGCAAGTTTTTGAAGCCCTTTGCCATTGACCTCGGCCCACCCCGATGCTTCACATTTGAGAATTACTCGGCGTTGTCGTTTATTTGATCATCAATGGGTAATGATTCAAGTTTGAGAAAGGATGAGATATGTGACTCATTTAAAGGTTCCATAACTCTGTTGAAAAGTAAGTACTGAGGACTTTGAAGGTGCGGATGGAGGTTCATGAAGTGATTATAGAGACGAGTTAGGAACATCCCATAGGGTATTAATTTATTTTTAGCACCCTTGATATATACGATTCACATAGCGAAGAAGTAAGCAAGATTGTATAGTTGCCGAGTTAGAATGCAATAGAGCATGTGAGCACAACATGCAAGTAGATACTCATGGTCTCCTACTAAACATAAGATATTTTCTCGTAAAATGACCGCCATGGGTTGTAGAAAGTAGCGAAGTTCAAGCATACAAATTTTGTTAGGATGGTTGACACATGGTGAATTACAGAGAAGGTTAGTTAACTCTTCTAGAGAGGGAATATACGAAAGATATGGACTGTTCTCTTCTCGATTGTTGAAGAGAGAATTAAAAGTACATTCTTCCATATAAGTACATTGCCCATGATTTGGAAGTCCAAGGATTTGAGCGAATTATTCAAGGGACAAGAGAAACTTTTAGTTTTGTATCCAAAACCAAAGGGAGAAAGATTGATCCTCATTACGTACGAGTTTAATTTGACGAAAGAATTCTAACATGAAACGGGGACATATTTATTCGTTAATAGTAAGTAGACACTTAAAGCCTAGGGTACGAAAGGCTCTGTTAATTTCTTTCTGAAAGACTAGGAAAGAGTTGACAATTCGACCCTCATGAAAATAGTGTGACTCAAGGTTTTTGAAGCCATGAACATGGTCTCTAGGTGTGTAAGGTTCTAATGAAACGTTTGGAATGTAGATGTTGGTTAGATGACGATCAAAGTCATATATGTGTGGCATATTGACTTATGCAAGACAATAAAAGTAATATGCGTATTAGAATGAGCTCAACATATAACAAACATTTGCCTAGTGTGTTAACAATGCTGAGGTGCGATATTCTTGACTAGAATAATGAGATTACCCAAACGCTCCTGATTTTACTTATGCTTAATCGAATATGTCGAAAAGTACACATAAGTTATATCTTTCTGCCAATATTCGAGGGTTCATGTATACGTGCTTGAGAAAACGTTTCTCGGATGTATTAACAATGCATAAATACGTATTTATGATGTTCCTAAACATGAAAATTTCTAAAAAAATGAATTAGGGATTATCATGCATTTTGAAAATTTTCTCAACATACTTAATTAAGCAAACCCTACATCTATAATTATACATTGCTTAATTCGTCTTAATTGTAAAGAATTATATGAAAAATTGAAAATCTCAATTTTTTAATTTGTGTTCATATGAACCCTAGATTTGAATCTCTAAAGAAATGGATGAAATTACTTATAATTGATGATAAGTATGATGTTATGTTTAATAATCTTTGATTGTGAAACTTTCGATTCAAGTTTCTAATGGAAGATTTAGTGATTTGGGTGGTTTTATATGTGTGTTTGTCACTCTGACAAAGAAAGGTAATTTATCTTGATTGTTACTAACAAATTCATTGGAAAATGGGTCATATAAAGATGGGAAAATGGGTCAATAGCATGGCACCGAGGCATATCACTTTATGGACCACGCCTTTTAAAATTCGAAAATAGACGGGTTGCCCACCGCTTTTTTGACCCAACCAGGGCTGCCATGTGTCCGACAACTTATGACACAAGTACGTATTTTAAGGTATATGTCATGTATTGTAACGTATTGTTTTTGGGCAACTTGTATTGTTTTTGGGCATCTTTATGTTTTTGGGCAACTTGTATTTATACACGAGGATATTTTTGTCATTTCACTTTTATATGTTGAAAAAAAAAACAAAATACAAACGCCCACAAAACATGATTACTGATACATGTCCTTTAATGTCTTGTGTTCCCAATCACTTTCTTCTTTCTTCAATACAATTTGTTTAACAAAATCTTTCTTTCTTCTTTTGGTCTATTGACTTCATATCTTTATCCCAATCTTTCGCTTTTGTTTAGAAAATATATCGACAATATCCCACCGGATGTTCAACTAGATATCATCCGTAGGCTACCTCCTAAGTGTATACTCCAAGCAACGTAGTGTTTGCAAGTTATGGAAGGCTAGTATAGATTGTGGAAGCTTCATCTTTAATTACGGTGTTCGTCGTAATGATCGGTGTTTATTTACGCTAACATTCGATATGGGTGACCAAGGTTTTGTGTTAGCTTTAGATGAACAACTAATCGCTACGCCACTTAATCTGATTTAATGCTTTCATCTATGATTACTGATTGGCAATTCTAATGGTCTTTGGTGTTTTGTCTATGGTTCTAATCTAATGACTGTTATTTGGAACCCGACAATCAAAAAATCACTTGCAGTATTTGTCCCGGTTTACACGCATCAAATCGAACGTCAAAAGATTTGTTTTGGTTTTGCCGTCCGTCCGGACACTCTTGACCCGACGATCGTGAAGGTCTCCTATCCTGTTTTCGAAAGTGGTTTCTGGTATGTCTCTGTCTTTTCTTTGAACTCGTTAAGGTGGACAATCCTTGAAAATTTCCACCCCCCTCGTGAAACTATCAAATTGAAACGTAAAAGTCATGCAGTTGTAGGTCGTTTTCTCTATTGGACTGGGAGTGAAACGTTAACTAATGAGGACGGTGTTATTTATAAGATTTATATGTTGATTTCTTTTGATTTGGTAACCAACCAATTTAAAGTTATAGACCTACCACAGATTTTAAAAAATGAACTCCCGCCCATTCAATGTTTTCGATCTTGGAACCTCTCTAGTGATTTCTGGGACGATCATTGGTGAAGATATTCCATTGTTTTGCGGATGGTTGTTGGACGTCAATGGTTCTTCCATAACATCATTTAGAAGCCTATTCTCCATCCCTACCCAATATTCGGTTCGTTTGCTCGGGTTTACAAAGGATCAAGCTCCAATAGTGGAAGCGTACAGCGGCAATCATTTGGGTCAGTCGGTATTTGTGTACAACAAAGAACTTGAATTATTTGTCTGCATGGGAATGTTAGGAGATGCGGGATCTTTCTACATCGCCCCATACAAAGAATCTCTTCTTTTGTTAAATCACCTGACCATCTTGTTTATAGTATGTTTTATTTTAACTTACCATTCTATTAATGTTTTATTTTTAACTTACACCATTATATTCATGTTCAACAGTTTGTTCGTGAAGTTAGGGATCATGCTTAATGGGAATGAAGCTTTGTGGTTTTAGTACGATGTCCGTATGTGAAGGAAGCATGGAGTGGTTAGCTTTTTTCGCATACTACTTTGAATTTTATAAATCAAGTGGTTATATATTATGTAACCATTAAACTCATAATTATGTAGTAATCGTAATATGTAGTAGGTTGTCTATATGAAACGTTGTATGTCAAGCAGTTGTTTCCAATAAACAATGTGGCAACTAACTGTTCTACGTAGGGCAACTTCTTTTCCTTATTGACTACTCTATCACAAGCAGTGGTTAAAATAGCTAGCAGTAGTAACCTGTTGACTAGCAGTTGTAAGTCTACAACCACTTCAGTTTTACTAGCGGTAGTAAAATTAACTATAGCGGTAGTAAAAATAACTAGCAGTTGTAAGTATACAACCAATTCATTTTCAATGTTTGGCGTTGCTTTCATGATTCAATGTTTTCAATTTTTACGTAGTTATTTCATTTGTTGTATCATCAAAATACATACCTAACTTTGAACTTAGTTTGCGACACATTAAACCGAAATATTGAATAAGCCAAATATGTATCACGAACAAACGTAATAACAACCATCTCTTCATCTTGATTAGTAGGTTTTCTTGTATGTTGCCAGATTCGTAGTGCTTTTTACTACTTCTATACCAAGAGCCATCTCTTCATCTTGATTGGGATCAAGAGTCTATGTCATTGCATCAAGTTCATGTTCACTATTTTCTTCAAAATCATCTTCATCTACGCCATGTTCCTCGTACCCTCCATCGTCATTATCATTCATGTTGCATGCCTGCATAATGGTAAACCAATATAATACATCAATAAATAATGTCGTTTGACAGAATAACAATTTATCCTCACTTTACAATCATTAACAATGGCCCTAATAAACCATAACATGTATTGTTGGTATTAATGTAGTTGGATATAATTAAAAGCAAACAACAACAACAGAGAATAAATAATCTACTAAAACTCACCTTTAGTACATTTTTCACAAGAAAATCTAAAAATATTCTATTTAAAGTAGCACAGGATCAACATTAAAGGAGGCGACGTTTTGTTTTCTCTGGATATTTGACTTTTAATGTAGAAGACTAATAGGTTTTATTGGGCCCATCAAATATTTAACGGCACATGACCTAGATAAGTAAACGGATGGTTGTAAAATGACGCATTTTCCAAGTTCAGGGTACCGTCCCTCGCCCTTAAAAGTTCAGGGTAGCAGGAGTTCCAGTTAGCCAAGTTGGAGGTAGTCAAATGGGTTTTGGCCATATTTTACGATCGAAATTTGAAAAGCTTGTATCTTGGGCGCGCGAATCAATGAACCAACCCAACAACCACATATACTGATCATAACACACCCTCGTTCTGACCATCAATTGCAAATCAACAACCCTCATCCAAAGCCTCCTGTTGACAATTAAAAAAACCAACAAAATTTCCTTGAAAACCATGTCGTTTCGAGCTAATGTTATCCCCATTATGAGAGATTATATTAGCAACATGCCGATCTGATGATCGGTAACATTTTGAATCGGTTGCCAATAAGAGAAGCGGTGAGCACCTCTATTTTATCTACAAATTGGAGGTTTAAGTGGACCTTGCTCACCAAAGTCATAATTGATGAGGATTTCTTTTATTATTTAACATATAAGTTTGATGGGAGCCATGTTACTAGACTTTTAAATCAGCTTACGGGTCCCATAAAAAGTTTGTCTTCTCAGAGATCCCAAACCGTTGTCCGGGATGGAAGACTTGAATTATGAAGAGATTCGTGATTGGCTTATGTTTTGGCACCGCAAGGAATTGAGGAGCGATAGCTATAAAATGGTATGGACAACCGTTACATTGCCAACCGAACTTTACTGGGCGTATTCAATTGAAACATCTTGAAATTCATTGTTGTGATTTTCCTAGTTTGGTGTTTTTCACTAGTTTTCCAAATTTATTGAGCTTAGAATTGTGTTTAGTCAAATTTCTTACAGTGCAGTTTGGGATTTAATTGTTGGTTGTCCCTTACTTGAGTCTCTTAGATTGGATGTTGAGAGTACAAACGGATGAAACTATGGAATCTTGCAAGTCTTAGGAATTTGAAGCGATTACATTTGTCATTCGGTATTTAGAATGTTGTCACGACAATCATAGCATCCAATATCTTTCACCGACAAGACTTCCATCTCTTGAGACCCTTACATTGGATTTTGACTATTGCACGGTAAGACCGTTTTGAGATTTACACTTCTAATTTTACAATGTTAAATATATGTGTAATCAGAACGACATTTAATCTTTGAAACTAACCCAAAACTCGACTGTTGTAGTTGATGCGTGATGGTAATTCCGGGATGAATGTCCCTTTGCCGTTTGTATCCTCGTTAATCGAATCTAAAAGGAGTTGATTTTGGCGAGATCATATCGTGTCACTCATCGTCCAAATGATTCGCGGATCTCCAAACTTGAAAAAGCCGGAAACCGTAGTAAGTGTAATACTTTATTACTCTATTTCATACGTATCAAATAAACATCCAGAACCGCCATGTTTTTCTATCTCAATACTATTTGATTTTCTAGGTGCACACACGCTTAGTGTTTTACCTTTGGAACAACCTTCATTTGATTTAGACACAACCACATTCGGTCATGGGCGATTCGAGAGTGATTTTTCGATCATTTCCTAGATCACGTAATGAATTACACATAATAAAGTTTATACTTGCTTGTTCCACGTCGTTAAAGAAAATGTATATCGGGCGCCGATTTGATGGACGATGGTTATGATAATATCAAGACGAATTGGGAGTTCGCTAGGAAGTCTATTGAAACTCCCCGATCTTCCGTCACAACCATTGTAAAATTGTTCTAGTGGTTGTAGTTTTATGTATGGTTTGAATACCTACGTCAATTAAATTTGTGTACACAAAGTTTGGTGTGTCTATTTATCAAGGGTTTATGTAGTAATCATAATATGTTGTAGGTTGTCGTGTATGAAATGTTGTATGTCAACGTATTTAGTATTTCCTCTGTTGCCATTATCCATTTTTATTTCATCTCGCTAACTAGCGCTTGTTTCCAAATATCAATTTGGCAACTAAGCTGTTGAACGAGGGCAACTTCTATCACTAGCGTTGTTATAATAACTAGCGGTTGTGCGTATGATACTAGCAGTTGTAAGTATACAACCTATTCGGTTTACTAGCGAGTGAGTGAGTCAAGATAATTAGCGTAGTAATTAGCGAGTAAAATTAACTAGCGCTTGTAATTTGGCAACCAATTCATTTTATAATTACAGATGTTTAATTTAAGTAATCAAGCAATAAAAGCATTGTACCATTTTTTGACGTTTAGAAAAGTCGCATAAACCTCAAAATAATCAACTCACTCTACACATCTAATAACATGAACCGTTATGTGCTTACGTCAAACTGATGATAAACTCACTCTACACATATAATCAACCAATTAGGAGCAACCAATTGTGTTGCTCTTTATAACAATTTTGGGATATTTTAAAATCCGTGACCTAACAAAAATAATGTAACATTTTTTTATTTCCGTTTCATCAGTGTTCACTTGAATAGTATGTTTGAAAACAAATATTAATGTTAACAAATTAAATTCACACCAATAAGTGTTGCTTATGCACGTTTGACAAACTGAAGTAAATCATTCATATCGGCGCTTTAAATTTCACTTTTAAAATTTGAACTTCAAACAACCATATTGTACTTCAGGGACTTTTTTTTTATTATAACTGATTTTGGAAAAACATAAACAAAGTTGATATTTGCGTCGCCACTAGCGGTGGTTTGAGCGAACCTAGCAGTGGTTTGTTAAACTGTAGCAGTGGTTGCGTATTAACATATGCATATAATTGAGAGTTGGGCAACCATGTTCGAGTAGCGCAGAAGAGTTGGGCACCATTGATGTTTATTTGAAATTGATTGCAGCATTGTTAGGTGTTGCGAATTATGATGTGTGGGTCTAAACTATGTTTTGCCCTAGCGATGGTAACTATAATTGTTTTTATCCCCAATTGAATCCAAATTAATCTTGTAGCAGTTGTTAGTATTTTTGGACGATTTATCCCCAAATGTGCTATTCTAATCAAGAACGCAACCGTTATCGTCATCTACTATCTAGACACGACACCATTTTTTGACACTTAGAAAAGTCGCATAAACCTCAAAATAATCAACTCACACTACACATCTAATAACCTGAAGCGTTATGTGCTTACGTCAAAGTGAAGATGTTGACGTTTTTACAATAACTTATGGTCTATAAAACACCTGTATATAATAATAATACACGAATACTCTGAATAGTATTAGCGATTACAACCTTGGAAGTGTGTCGACTCTAAATATGCCGAAAAGTTATATCAAACTCTAGCCTGGACGTCCTTTTATAAGCTAAGGAGTCCTTTAAAATATACAAGATAATTATACTTAGCATACTTATCTAATACAAAACATCCTACCCAAGAAATTCTAGAATGTTACATATTAAACCGACACAATCATACTAGCAGTGAAAAACTACATTAGCAGTGGTACGAGACTTAATTGTGAGTGTGGATTCCTTCTTTTTTGATATCATTTTCTTGAAGGATTTTCCGTCATTTGGTTCTCCGGGCGGCCAGATTTTCATATGGGATTCCCCGCAAGTTCGATAGGCTTCTCAACGGGTTTCCCATGTAAATCCGCCCCTATGCGCCCCTATGCGCGGTACTGGAAGAGCTTTTAGTGGGGTTGCATTTCCAATCCGCGCAGATTTTATTTTAGAGCAATGGTAGAGCCACAGATGATTCGAAAAAATACATCCACACACTGACGTGATAGGTTTGAATTGGAGTGAGGAGAGAGAACTGCCATAAAACACACCAATCATCCCCTACACGATAGCATCGGATTATTTTTTTGAATTCTTTGTGGTTTGCTCTAAAATTTATCCGATGGCGGAAGCTCGTCATTTTACCTTTAATCCGATCTATCCAACCCGATACGGCGGGATTAGTAGACGACACTTGCTTGGGGCGGGATGCAATCAACAGAGGACCGAGACCGAAATTTCAATCGTGTTGTTTGCCTCTCTTTTCACATTCTACCACTCCTTCGACCCAATACCCATGATATACATCCTTCTTCCGGTCGGAAAAGCGAGGTTAAGAAAGAAGCGCTCGAACTTTGGACATCCCAAATGGCTAATCGAGTCTAATCGGTTTAAACTCCAACCTTTGGTACGCCATATGGTCAGGCCAGGCTTCCACAAACCTCAAAGGACACGGGTTTTGGTTGAAGGAATGTTGTGAATGGTCGCGGAGATTGGTCATTTTTGTCATTTTAGAAACGACAAATTGTTTTTAGTAGTCATTTAAGAACATGTTTCAATTGTCGCATCAACTGTTTTGCGATTATGTTTTTGTTTTTGGGGGTAAAGGTTTAGGCTATGTATGGGCTTTTTGGAACCGACGGTGCGTGGGCAACGGGTTGTTAACATCTTGAACTTCTCTTTGGGGTTTTTTGTTGGTGGATGAATGGTTGTTTTTTTTATGTGCTTTAAATTTATTTACCTCGCGTCTTTATAGCGAGGATTTTACTGTTCTTGCACGCGGTATCATTAATTTCCATTTACTGTTTTGTGGGTAGGCACGTGCCTAGGCTCATGGGCATCTATTTTTCCTGCTGGATTTGTCATAAAATTTCTAGGAAGGAACTTGAATATTTACTTGCGATTTTCTCTCCTTTTTGTATTTTGATAAGACTTATCCGTAATTACAAACCATTTGAATTTATCGGTTTATTATCATCCTTTTTGTCTTGAAAGTTTGCTATGTCTGTACATATGTTGTTGGTTTTGAAAATGTTGCTTAAGCACGTTTGTCAAACTCAAGTAAATCATTCATATCCGCGCTTTAAATTTCACTTTTAAAATTTGAACTTCAACTAGTCATTTGGAAATCAAAAACAAAGTTGATATTTGGGTCGACACTAGCGGTGCTTTGAGCGACACTAGCAGTGGTTTGTTAAACCAGTAGCGTGGTTGGGTATTAACATATGCATATAATTGATATCCGCGATTTAGATTTCACTTTTAAAATTTGAACTTCAACTAGTCATTTGGAAAAACAGAAACAAAGTTGATATTTGCGTCGACACTAGCGGTGGTTTGAGCGGCAGTAGCGATGGTTTGTTAAATCAGAATGGTTGCGTATTAACATATGCATATAATTGAGAATTTGTTCAAACCATGTAGCCTCCTTTGGTTTTTCCAAAACGCAACCATGTTGTGAGTTGCAAGAAGAGTTGGGCACCATTGATGTATATTTCAAATTGATTGCAGCAGATTGTTAGGTGTTGCGAATTATGATGTGTGTGAGTCTAAACTATGTTTTGCCCTAGCTTTGATTATTTGTGTGTATGCTTGCAAGTGGTAACTATAATTGTTTTTTATCCCCAATTGAATCCAAATTAATCTTGTAGCAGTTGTTAGTATTTTTGGACGATTTATCCCCAACTGTGCTATTCTAATCAAGAACGCAACTGCTATCGCCATCTACTATCTAGACACGACACCATTTTTGACACTTAGAAAAGTCGACCGTAGAGGATGGTAGAGTAAAGTGTATGAAAAAAAAAAAAAAAATCGAAAAAAATAGAAAAGAGAAAAAGAAAAAAATAGAGTGTAAAAAAAAAAAAAAAAAAAAAAAACATACGGGCTACCATCCTACATCTATCCTTTAAATTTATGTTTGTTTATTTCCGTTACCTAGAGTTTTAGAGTGTCGAGTCTTGGCTTAGCAACGCCATTCTTCGTATGCATTTAACATAGAGATTTTGACTTGCCACCACTAAATATGCTATCCCACCAATTCCTTGTTTCTACCGTAAGCCTAACATTACAACCCTTTAAAAGACCTCTTTGATAGTCTTTCCTAGGTGCTACGCCAAAGCGATGGAAGTTTGATCTATTCTCAAGCCTATGGTAATCTATGTACTAGGACCGGTTAATGAGTGTTTATCTTCCATTTCCTATTTGTTATATTTCATATATACACCTAGAGATGTGAGTATCCAAACACCCCATGTGAGGTGCTAGTATGTAATTTCCGTGCTTGTTATGACTTTTATGGGCTTATATGTGTTGTGGACCGTTTTAAATCAATGCTTCATGACCCCTAACTTATAAATTAATTGGCTAAAAGCACATTTGCTTGAGGACAAGCAAATAACAAGTGTAGGGATATTTGATAAGGTTTAAAAGGTACCATTTTGAGGGGTCGTTTAACCCTTATTTGATCACTTTTGTATCCGTTATTGCTTAATATCGTTCCTTTTCACTTTTAGGTCTCTTGAAGGCAAAATGCGGAATGGCACTTATTTGGACGAAAAGGCGCGAATATCTGAAGAAAATGGCCAAAGTCGAATCAAGACACTCAAAGCTGCTTGAAAGGCGCACGGCGCCATCTGCTTAATCGCAACGCCGTCGGAGGAATTTGTGACGACTCGAAGAGAAAATGGCTTGTTACGAAAGGCAGTCGAGCTTTAAAGGAGAGACCGTCGCAACTCGGGACGGCCCAGATGCGACCAGCACGACGCCGGTCAAGAGGACGGCGTCACGGACATAAGGTGACGCCGTCGCAAGGTTAACGTGGCCAAGACGAAACCCTAATGACGGCGACACGTCCACGGCGCCACAAAACATAAGGTGACGCCGCATATGTATATATATATAGAATCCGAATTTTTAGTTTAGAGAGTCTTTTGGGTGAAAACCTAAACCGAACCAAGGGTGTCTTGTACAGATTTTAGGGTTTTAAACCCTATCTTACATCAAGATAAGTATTTACTTCATCAATTCAATTATGCTAATTTATTTGTGTGTTTGCTTAGGGAGTATGAAACTTAATTATTGAATATTGATTGGTTGTTTCTTATCTTAGTTGATTAATGATCTAGTAATGCGATAGGTCATTCGTGTGTACGTAATGCTTGATTCATCTTTGTGAACCTTAGAATATAATTACGAGTAGTTGTAAGCTAAACCATCCAAAGAGTGCCTTAGAGTAAGAGTTTATTATCCCTAGTGGGTTTTGTAGACGAGACCCTTTGGTAAGTTCAAAGAGTTAGGGAGAAACGCATACCCTACAACTTTAGACACACAACGCAACTAAGAATAAGGACGTGACAACTCAACCATCAATAGGAGATAATTAAGGAGTAGTAAAACCTAAGTAAACAATCTTTAAACTATCATACGAGCACACATTTATTAGACATAGACTACCACTACCTTAGTTTAGATAATTAGATAATAGTAGAGTAATTGGTAGAAATACCAACCCCCCAAATCCAATACCCGAGATTCGTACCTTTCAATTTCCTAAAAAAACATAAAAAAAGATAAAAAAAAAATAATCTTCCTCAACCTTAACCTTAGCGTAGTAACTTCTCACTAGAATTCCTATTCCCAGAGAACGATATCAATACACGTGGCTTACCCAATACTACACTACAACGATTAGGTTCATCCTGGGGTGTTGAAAAACTTGCTCGACGAAAAGGAAGTTCCTTTGACCCCGAGCAGCTGCGTAAGCGTATCAGTCGGTCTAAACTATGTTTTGCCCTAGCAGTGGTAACTATAATTGTTTTTTATCCCCAATTGAATCCAAATTAATCTTGTAGCAGTTGTTAGTATTTTTGGACGTATTTATCCCCAACTGTGCTATTCTAATCGACAAACGCAACCGTTATCGTCATCTACTATCTAAGTATCTAGACACGCATTTTTGACATAAACCTCAAAATAATCAACTTACTCTACACATCTAATAACCCAAGCGTTATGTGCTTATGTCAAAGTGAAGATGTTGACGTTTTTACAATAACTTATGGTCTATAAAACACCTGGATAGAATATTAATACACGAATACTCTGAATAGTATTAGCGATTACAACCTTGAAGTGTATCGACTCTAAATATGCCGAAAAGTTATATCAAACTCTAGCGTGGACCTCCTTTTATAAGCTAAGGAGTCCTTTACAATATACAAGATAATTATACTTAGCATACTTATCTAATACAAAACATCCTTTCCAAGAAATTCTAGAATGTTACATATTAAACCGACACAATGATACTAGCAGTGAAAAACTACATTAGCAGTGGTACGAGACTTAATTGTGAGTGTGGATTCCTTCTTGTTTGCTATCATTTTCTTAAAGGATTTTCCCTCGTTTGGTTCTCCGGGCGGTCGATTTAGATATGGGATTCCCCGAGAAGTTCGATAGGCTTCTCAACGTGTTTCCGTGTAAACCGCCCTATGCGCCCTATGCGGTAATGGAAGAGCTTTTAGTGGGTTGCTTTTCCAATCCAGCAGATTTTATTTTAGAGAAACCACAAATAATTCGAAAAATACATCCACACGACCGTGATAGGTTTGAATTGGAGTGAGGAGAGAAAACGTCACAAAATACACCAATCATCCCCTACACGATAGCATGTGATTTTTTACTAATTATTTATATGGTTTGCTCTAAAATTAATCCCGATGGCCGCAACCAAGCTCGCTATTTTTCCTTTAACCCGCCTATCCAACCCGATATGCCGTGATTAGTAGACGACACTTGGTTCGGGGCCCGGTTGCAATCAACAGAGGACGACAAATTGTTTTAGTAGTCATTTAAGAACATGTTTCGCTTGTGGCAAAGAATCGCTGCGCTTATGTTTTTGTTTTGGGGGGTAAAGGTTTAGGCTATGTATGGGCTTTTTGGAGCCGACGGTGCTTGGCCAACGGGTTAACATTTTCAACTTCTCTTTGTTGATTTTTGTTGGTGGAGGAATGGTTGGTTTTTTTATGTGCTTTCCCTTTATTTACCGCGCGTATTTAAAGCGATGATTTTACTGTTCTTGCACGCGGTATAATAATTTCCATTTACTGTTTTGTGGGTAGGCACGTGGCTAGGCTCCTGGGCATCTATTTTTCCTGTTGGATTTGTCATAAAATTTCTAGGGAAGGAACGTGAATATTTACTTGCATATTTTCTCTCCTTTTTTGGTATTTGGATAAGACTTATCCGTAATTACAAACCGTTTGAATTTATCGGTTTATTATCATCCTTTTTTTGTACTGAAAGTTTGCTATGTCTGTACATCTGTTGTTGGTTTTGAAAATGTTGCTTAAGCACGTTTGACAAACCATGTAGCCTCCTTTGGTTATTCCAAAAACGCAACCATGTTGTGGTTTTTTATCCCCAATTTAATCAAAATTAATTTGTACTTTCAAAACAACTGTTTTAACTCTTGTAGCAGTTGGTAGTATTTTTGGCGTGATTTATCCCCAATTGTGCTATTCTAATGAGCAAACGCAACTGCTATCGTCATCTAGTATCTACACACGAAAATTCGACAATCAAGTTAAAGTTATTGGCCAATTTCCACCTTCCAATTTGCAATGGGCAACTAAATGGCATCATTGGGCAATACTAGTTGTACGATCGGGCAACCATAACTCTTAACCATATGATCATAAAGGATACACTTAACAAAGATAAACCTAACAACACTAACTTTGGCATAGAAGCACTATCGCATGGTTGGCAAAGATAAACTCATAATTATTTTCTACAAGAACAAACATTCATAATGTGGAACCATTCCTTGTGCACTAGCCCTTTTCTTCTATGATCTCGAACCTCTTTCGTTTCGTGATAGAAACACGCTTTGTTAACTTCCTTCTTTTGAAAGGTGTTGCACTACCGCACCGCATGCCGCGTCCTCTTCCCGCCATACCATGTTTTGAAATAAAATTGTGACAAAGGTTGTAGCTCGTGCACAATGTAGACGCCCATGGATCCATTCTCATCGCAAGGTCATACATTCGCGAACGTCATTGTGCGTGTGCAACAATGTTAAACCATCTTCTAGTGCATTATTTGGTGCAAGATAAAATAAAGCCCATTTTCCCTCCAATATCATTCAAAACATGATCAAGCACCCTAGTAAATGCAACCTTGTGGAGCTAAAACACCGACATCGCAAGGAGACCGCCTACATAGCGGAGTGGTGAAATTCAAATTTCCCGTTGTGGTGCACTTTAAATATGACTTCTTTGGTTTCCGCCATGTCCTATAAAACATAAACCCTAATAACAATTTGAATAACTTTTAATTAAATAAATATTTAATAATAGAATATAGAATATAAAGTTGCACATTTATTTATATTCATGTACTCTATAAATATATGAACGAATAAGGTAACAAAGTACATACGGGGGAGTACAAGAAACCTGGATTTGTTTATAAAAAAGAAGAAAATGACAACGATTTTTTTATTTGGATTCTTCGATGAAAGTGTAAGCATCCGCAATGGCAACTTGGTGAAAGACTTTAACTTGGTGAAAGACTTTTTTACTATTCTAATAAGATATTCAAATGACTAGTTCCATTGTGGCAATAACTTTGAAGAAGACTTTTTACAAAAACACTAGTAAAGACTTCAAGTGTTTGAAGCTATTGTCAAAAGCTTTTGTATTTATAAAATTTCATTTTCACCCAAAGATTAAATATGCAAATGCTTTTGCGTGGACTTGTTGGTTTTGCAAAAGCTTTTGACCTCAACCATTTAATTATGTTCAAATGCATCAAGTCTTTTATGACAATGTGTGGATGTTGATAGTTGAAGATTATTAATTTGATTTAAAATACAAAACCATTTCCCAAAAGCAACCGACATCCTTACCAAGAAACAAAATAGCCAAATGCTAGAGACCTAGAGTTCACAAAAAGTCAAAAAATTAAAATGCAGAGGCCATCGATACTCTAACTCTTTGTGACCATTAAAACCCATTTCCAAACACCAATTATTACAGTTAGTTTGGATTATTCACACTATACACCAATTCAAATTGTCAATAAATAATACATATTCTCTACACAAAACTAAAACACCTTTTCATTTGTGAAATTTACCTTTCACTTCTACTGTGATATTTTTGTAAATTGACATTTAGATCAATTAGATTATCAATCATCACAATCATTTACAAAATGGCGTGTTCTTTGTGTCAAGATGGTACATGCACTCCGAATTGTACTAATTTGCACGATCCTTTATTTAAAGACATGATAGACCGTTTCAAGAGAATGCTAATTGCTTGTGAGTCGGGAAAGACTTTCCCAATACAACGAAATTTTAGAGAGAAACAAGAGCTGATTGATAAGAGGAAGAGAATGATTGAACAACTTCCAGAGTATGAATGTGAGTATGAAGATATGAAAGCGCGTTTCAAGAGGATCCAAGATGATAATGCTAATTTGGAAGCAACGTGTGAAGAGGCGATAGCTGATTTTAAGATTTACAAAGATTATAATGTCGATCTTTCAAGCGAAGTATGAAGAGATGCAAACCAGTTTTAAGAATTTGAAAGATCATAATGTCGTTGTCAAAGCTAAGTATCAAGAGATGGTTGAATGTGCCAAAATCTTATCAACAGACTAAAGAAGTTGCGGTGATGTTGATGATTTTAGGATTATGAATGTGTTTTGTATATGTGTAAGAATGTGCTATTTTGGACTGATTAGGTATGTAAGGTAATAAGTATTTATCTAATTAACAAGGTACTAGATTACTACATCAAATTTTATGTTATGATTTTATGATATCATTTGTGAAAACATAAATAATCAAAATAATAGCCAATCTCGATATTCTTCACATGCGAATATACTCTAACTAGACTTAATTGCAATACTAAACTCAAAATTCCATTAGTTATTGATATTATTCACTAGGAAACATAAAATTTCCAAACCTCAAGAGTCAAGATGATTCTTTAAAGGTCGCAGTTGAAGAAAAGGAGAATGAAGGGTGCAGCAACCACTTTCAAGATTGTTGCATCCATCGCTAGTATTGGAGTAACCGCCGCTATTATTACACAAGTATCTGCCAGTTCAGACGTTTCCACTGCCTAGGCAACCATTGCTACAATTATAACCACATCAATAACACCAACACCAAAACCAAAAAAGGCTGACAATGAGATTGCCATACAATTGGTCAACCAAAAGCAATCTCACCCTATCCCTGCACCATGACATATTGCTAAGACTCTAAACATTGGTGAACCTGTGCAGAAAGATGTAGTTACTCAAACTGATATTGGAAAGGGTAAAGGGATTGCAGATCCAACTTTGGTGTTTCAAAGTACAGAGGATCAGATAGCTTTTGATGAAAAAATTGCTAAAAGATTACATATGGAAGTAAATGCTAAAGAAATTGCTACAGAAAAGGAAAGGGCAAAGCAGAAGAAGCCTCTAAACAAGCTGTAGAAGAGCGGTAAACGGAACAGATGTATTTTACCCTACATAATTACGAAAACCAGTTCAGTTTACTCGTAACGATTAACTTAGATTCGTAGTCCTAAAAAGAGTCAACAAAAACCAAAAATAATTCAGGCCATAAAAGGATTCTATACCAACGTCGTAAACAATTGCATAGATGATGCATATAAACCACTCCTTATAAGTCTACAAACTGGCACTAAATTTTTTAATAAATCAAGTAATGTTAAATACATAACTAACGACATCTAAGATACACATAAAAAAGAGCAATGGATTATAAAATGGAATTAACACCTATCTAACATAGGTATTCATCGAATAACAAAAACGATTTATTATAACACAAAACCAATTGGAAATAATCATATGTAATAAACAACGAGAAGAATATTTACGCACTATATTTGGGAACATTTTTTAAAACTTGATGAATCAAATGTGGTTTTGCAATCAACACTCTACCTTTAAAGATGGTGACATAACTGACGTTACAAGGAAGAAAGGAGACTGACGAAGAAGACGGTTTAATTTGTGAAAATAGTATTGCGAGAAGCAAAACAGAGAATACCGATAACTACTATGGATGCTTTATGGGTTAGTGACTTTTGGATTTTGAACTCTCTTAATTAATGGATACTGTACTTTTACACTTCAAATGTGTACTTTTTTGTCTAACGTAAAATGACGATTGAACCCTTTTTAAAATTATACGGTTGCTCAAATGACTTTTGGTTGCCCAAAAACAATACCTTACACATACGGGACACTTGTCGAATGTGGTTGAGTTGCCTCGGTCTACTTTCAAATTTAAAATAAAACAACACGTGCCCTCGGTCTACTTTCAAATTTAAAATAAAAGTGGTCTATAAAGTGATATTTGAAGCATCGTATGCATCACATTATAGGTCTATTTGTGTCATTTTCCCATTAATGACTGATTTAATAACCAAATCTATTTTTTATGGTAGTATACCTGACAAAAATTTGATGAAACATTTTTTTATCACCCTATGGTGTTTTCACTAATAAGGATATTTCTTGTGCAAAGAATGAACGACGCAAATGGTTTTATGAGGATACAAAATGAATAACATTAATTCATTGATCATACTTAGTATTTACTAATCCTAAATGAATATGCGAAGAATCTTATATTCTATTATCATACGGTGACAACGTTAGATGTATATCATGCATGACGTCAATGAAGGTCTCTTCTTTGCAAGGGAACGTTAGACCACCCATAGGATGAGCATAGCCAAACTCCTCTTCGGCAAGGTTCAATAAAGTCTGAAATGAAGGATGTGTTAGATATGATAATGGAACTATATATCGCGTTCTTTTACTTTCACCAACATATACTGAGAAATAGCCTTTTCGTGCATCAAATACTGCTGGGGATGAAAGATATGCCGGACTCCCCGTCTTAGCATAGATGATTTTTGAAAATCTTTGGTTTCCCATGATCACAGTTTAATTTAACCTCGAAAATTAGTATTTAACTAATGGCAGAAAGGAGACACTTCTGAGTGAAGCACAAGAAGTTGAGTGTTCATGTAAAACCGGTATTGGGTATAAATACAGGTCTAATTATTTACACAATCTGAAGGTGAAACTTCCAAGGGAATCAAAGGCGTCAAGTCCTATAAATTAGTTTGGACACCTCACAGTATACATATAATTCTTTGGTGAGCTCGTCAAAGAGATCTAGTATCTTGGAAGTTTTGGTACATCCCATGTACTAGTTATAATGACCGTGCACGCACGGGGTTTTTTCAAAATTCACTAATATTAAATTTATTTATAATTTGTAACTATGGTTTTTTTTTTTTTTTTTTTTTTAGTTTTGGTTTTTCATATATAGTTTTCATTGGATTTGGATATAATTTATCTTACACAATTATGAATTGTATTACTATTTGATTTGGAGTATTTTAATGGGTGTTTTAGGGGACGTCTCAAGAACCATTAATATAGTCCCATGTACCAACCAACTTTTAAGATTAAAAGCTAACAACCACTAATGCTATAATATTAAGACGAATTAAACTTACCAAATCTCGTCGTGAGTTTTAGATACATACACGATGTTTACATCCCATGTTACTCGGTTCTTGCATCAACAACTCTGCCTGGCTTAGAATGTGAGAGCTAATCTTTATTGGTGTTTTTTTAGTAATCACCTTGATAATGATGCAATAAGTAGAACAGCAAACACACAATTATGTATGATAATCATGCCTAACCGCTCTTTTCCTTTAAATTTTGTTCAACATACAACTAAGAGAAGCATAGTTTTGATACATTGATGTAGGTAGGACTACCCGATACTTATGTTAGTGAGGTATTAAAACTTTGTAGCTTGCCAAGGTTGGTTTCCGAGCTTTCCAAGTGACTTGTCTAATGCCATGTAAAATTTGTAGTTCGGGTAGATACCAGATAGACAAAAGCATAAACACATAGCAGATGGCCTATTATTCCAGTTTACAATATTATAATTTAAATACGTAACATATCAAGGTCCATTACCTCAATTAGAAAAACATATAGGGACATTATTTGAAGGACTGATTAATATTCTTGAGCTTTGTATTGAGCCCACAACTGATCAACTGTCGTTCCTAACAAATCAACAAAAAAACCATCGTTATAACCACCCATTCTCTTCGTATTGAGTTCGGCCACAAAGCCATTCCTAAGCCCATTACAATAGTCCAGGAACTGAGCTGTAACATCATACACTTGGTCCCATTTACTATTAGCTTTACCTGGCTTAACCCAATGGCTAGGTGCATACCCCGCCTTTAGCCTCAAAAAGCATAATTTAAACATAATTTATATACACAATAAGTATTTCAGTAACAAAGCAATATTAACAAAATTTAGTATTTTGACAAACACTATAAAAAAAATATGGGTGATAGATGGAAACTACACAATAGCTCAAACAGTCAAACTACACAATAATTAGTATCAATCCCAAACTCAAATATCTAAAGAACATGTTGTAAGAAAGACCTTAATGGAATGACGATTCATTTGAATTAGGTAGTTGATATCTTTAGCAGTCATAAAAAACTAACAATGGTTGAGATCGTTGTTAAACATCTCCAATATTGTCGAAACAATAAAAAACTAACAATGGTTGACATCAAAAGTTAAACATAATGAACTATGTAAAGGACATATAACCCATTATTACGAAATCTTAATCATCAGATGATATATGTTAATCTCATGGATAGAAACTCCTACATATAAAAAATCTTAAACTTAATAGTAAAGTCTCGAGCATATACAAATATCAAAATACAAAAATTGCATAACTTTTTCTCAAAATACACTCCTCTTACCCATACATGTTATTAATGTTGAACTGCCTATTGGGATCTAGATTTATTCTTTCATATTACCAATTCTTTTGGGTAGCCAACCTGACCAACCCATTTTGGCACGTACTCAAAACTTGCCAATTTGACCCATTACCCAACACATTTGATTTGTCTATATTTACACTAATCTACCTAAAATTTTAGTCGATAATTTATGGAATGGTCTCAGTAAACATCTATCAAATTAGGCTATAAAAAGAGGTAAACCTGTAATGTCAGGCCTTTTTACAATTGGTATGAAACATAGACACCAACTACAAATTCAAATTTAATTTTGGGAACTCAAAATAATGAGAACGTGAAGCCATTCATACCTACATTCGTGGGGGTGTTTGGGATTTCTTATTTTGAAAGTTCCTGTCTATTAATCAGCTTATATCAGCCTAAAAGGTAAACTCGTAACTTTGCTAATTAAAAATGCAGTACTTTACAACACAAACACACTGGCACCAAATTAGCTGATATGAGGGAAAAAAAAAAGGCATACCACTCATAAAGAGCCAATGGTTGTGGCTCAAAATAAGACCCTTCATTAGCAACCATACACTTAACTTTAACTTATAACCAAACTTGTAACCAAAACAAATAAACAAAAACAATAAAAATCAAAACTGTGTACATCAAACATTCGTAAAGTTAACAACTTTATCATATATTTTAGAGTTTAGACATGTAAGTTTATATGAAGTTTATCGGAAGTTTAAATTTGCAGTTTCCTGATGGTGATTTTTATATGTGCCAAAAACTAAATGATTAACCTCGTTTCCAGTTTTTTCCATACCGTTTCATGATTCCCTTGCCTTTGATTTATGATTCGATCTTTTATTATGGAAGTAAGTTCTTTAACTGTAAAATCACCATCATCCTTCAAGTTCCATTTCCAAGTATTCCTACATGTTGGAGACACATTCACATATGTTAAACAATTTAGATGATCCACATCAAAGTTATTCACCATCTTCCCTACCCCTCGATTCTTTACACCATTCCTAAACCCAACTCTACGTCCCATCAACCCAACGACCCATACCCTTAGCTGATAATTTTCTCCTTTTCAAGATAATAAAGCCTAAAATGTGTTTTTTAGTTACTTAAAAATAGTAGAAAACCATGATGACATAATTTAAGGTTGAAGACAATGAAATAACACACACCTACTAAAAATGATTCAAAATTTACTCTTTAACTCCAATAAAATCGTATGTGTAATAATTTTAAGAGAAATTCTAACTTGTTAGGTCAAAAAAGATTAGGCATTAGGGCAGCTGGCATAAGAAAACCTACCTAAGTTAAACCATATTGCAATTAGGGGTATGAGCTGTTTGCACCAACATAAGATACCAAACTCTCTAAAAAATTACAAGCTTTCATTTAGGGTAACTATTCAAGTTTAACGGTTTTCAAGTGCCATATTAAATAAAAAAAGTTTCATTGCTTAGCGTTAGAGTAACTTCGACAGGTAAGAAAATTTCAACCTGTATCCAATCTTTGAATAATGCTAGAGTTGTGGTGGTCTAACAATTTCCACTTTTTTGGCTTATCAACAATACCACATATTGAGCTAGTGAAACTAATAAAAAGAGGGATACCATTTAATTACCTAGAGAAAATAGCAAATATCAAGATAAATCTGTCTTAGGTAACCGAGACAGTTTACTCATGGTTTAATGTTTGTATTTTTTGATAGTCGTAAAGTCGTAACTGTTAAGTCTACAACTTAGCGCATACATATAAGTCACCCATAAAGATGCCTAAATTGCGACTACCACCAAAATTCACTTGGCATAATTTTTTCAACTGTGATGATTATATCAGTTTCATATAAGAAGTCTAAGAGATACGTAGTATTTCTTATATCAAAATCTAGATGTTACTCATCCAACTAAAGGTTTCTCGAATGAAGCAAAACTTGTTGACTTGTTATCTTAACACGTATAAGATGCCTTGAAACATTATAACATACTCTCTAAGAAAGTGGTGCATAACTTTTTAATGGTATCCACCTAATTGATCAAACAAAAGTGATCTGAAACTTACTAACTAAACTTATTTGCTGCCAATATCAACCATATTGGTATGTGACATGCTCTGTTTCCTGATAATGTAAAATGGCATCATAAATAATGTAGCATTCCAGTACTATAATAGTTCCCCAACTTCTTTACACATTGATATCAAGTATGGTTTTAAGGGCGTGGCTTGACCTACCTGAAAGTAGTTATTCTAATAAGCAATTGCAAACATAAGTTTCAATAGTCAATTCTAAATATGAAATAACCCTTTAAGCAATTTCAATAAGCAACCCCAAACAGCCCTTAAAAGCAGTTAGTACAATGAGCAATCCCATACAATCACTATATAACGTTTCATAAGCAACCCAAATAGCCCTTAACTGTAGTTGATCTAGTAACCAATCCCAAAGGACCCCTTTAAGTAGTTTCCATAAGTAATCCCAATCATCTTGTATAAGCGGTTATTCTATTAAGTGATACCAAACAGCCCCTATAAACAGTTTGACTAACCTAACAACCCCTGACCCACACTTCCAATTCCAGCAAAGGTTGAAATATTCAGAAAGACAATGATATAGTTATGTAGTGAAATTTGTAACTTTTGTGAGTGAAATACTAAAGTTACATTATGCTGACCTGAAAAGCAGTAAATTTGAAGGGGTTTCTGAATAGGAAGCAGCCATGGTGATGAATCCATCTTTCTGATTTAAATTCAAGTGCATCTTCACCCCATATGAAGTTCATCCCGCCCATTGCATATGGGAAGTAGGCTATTATATTATATCCCTTAAAAATAAATGGGTTAGAGTTTCACTTGGTAATTTTTTATCACCATATCCACTCTAGACAAAAGCTACTGGTATATCCCAAACTACATTAATAGTTAACTTTTCAAAGTCACTAAGCAACAAACACATCAATTCAATATAACAGTTACACAAATTATTAAAAGAGAAAATTACTTGGCTAATTATTTCATTTATAGGGATAGGTAACATACCTGAATTGCAGGGTTGAAAGTTAGAAGTAAGGAGATGCCAAGCCCATCAAATACTTCACTCCAACAGTCTTCTGTAAGCATTGACCAACGCCCTTTTAATATCCCGAATGCATTTGTCTGCATTCGTGATGATGCTGTATCTAGAGGCTACATGAGAGATGCCAATGTTAAGATAAGTATATCGAAATTAAAAGAAATTAGAGATTCAAGCCATAAACATAGAATCAAAATTTTTTTTGAAGAGAAGAGAATGTCTCCCTTTTTCTAAAAAACAATTATATTTTTCACCTGCAACTATGAAAAAATAGCATCTAGACCCATGTGTATTTACATGTTTTTTTACATATATGATATAAACACGATTTTTAAAACTTTTATAGCTAAATTAGGAAACAAATAGAGTAAATTATTTTTAAAAATTCAGGAAAAAATGTTAGTTTTAAAAAAATATTACGGAGTACCAAATAAAGTAAGAATTTATTTTTTCGAAATGAAAAATTCCCAATAAAGGTTTTGTTTTATTATATAAAAGATTCTCATTGGTATTTATCGCTGTCATGTTGGAAAAAAGTATCACGAATATGAATATAATTTTTTTTTTGGGTAAAGGGTTTTAGGTAAATATATTACTCCAAAAACATTTAAGACAAAGAATATGAGTGAAGTCTCATATCTCACACATTACATATGCTAAAGAAAGCTAACATAACAAGACACTTCCTATCCTTAAAACAAGAAACAACCACTACTCACTAGATTACATTTGACACAAAACCAAGCATAACCTAACGTCTAGATTGCTTACTACCACGACCTTGGAGCTTGATATCATACATGTCGAAAAAGCATCCAATTGCCCAGTAAATCATAGACCGATCCGCATAATCATCATAATAATCTTCAAGCTCATGACCGCCATTTGATGCGAGAAATTTAGCCATAGGATTATCCTACTCAAGCACCTCCTCATCATCACCGTCGAAACAATCACATCCCCACTTTAGAGAATGGGTTACCCACCATAGAATACGGAGGAAGAAGAACTAGGCTTAGTAGCCGTATCATGCGCCTTTTCTTTCAAATCAACCTTTTAAGAGGTTTACCATCATTATCCACAAGAGTAACTTTCCTCAATAATTAGCTTTTCAAGCTCCTCAATTTTTCCAACAATAGGAGTAGTACTAGTGCTACCATTTCCACCCTTAGCGAGCTACCATCTTTGGTCAAGTCAATGATAACACTAGGAATATCACCTCAAGATCAACCATATTAAGAGCATCAAACGGATTTGATGTAGCAATATTCGTCCCACTTGTACTAGCCATTTCAGTAATCTTCTTCTTTGTAGCATCGGGCTTCTTCGACACAGGCTGATAAACCTGCTTCTTATTTTTAGAAGGGCTAAATTTAGCCCCTTAAACCACCTCAATACCACGAAACGCCTTCCTTTGAGGCATTTGGAACCCATCATTCTTCTGTGTTTGATGTTTAAGGTCAACAGGCACACGTTTGGGACATTGGGTCTCATCATGGCCAAAAACCATACAAACACCACAACGAGGTGGTTTCCACTCATATTCCACTATGACAGTATGCAATACCTCCCCTTCACCATCCCAACTTGGCACAAAGAATAACCATTGTCCCTTAAGCTCCCGATCCGCCTTGATGTCAATCAAAGCTCGAGCATAATCAAACGCCCCATGACCGCAAACACATAGAGCTCGTGTATGCATCAAGCATAATAGGGTACCGAGTTTGGTAGCCATGGCACTCAATCCATCTTCAAGAAAAAGCAATAGGAATATCATGTAGTTTCACCAGACGGGGATCAAACCAAAATCCTCTTTAATAAAACTCGTCACGGGGTCCACTTCTTCAAAATAATAGGAACGGATCGAATAAACCAAGGTCCATTCTCTAACACTCCATTTAATCCCTCAATAGTGGCAAATTTGAAGAAAAATAAACCCTTAGAATTCATCATAGAACGTACTACACCAAACTTCTTCCATGCGTTCTTCACGTAGTTATCAACTACGGGAAATGCAACCCTCTTGCCAATAAAATACCCAAAAAGAGTATTATCAAACTTAGAATTAGCTTCCAAGACAGATGACAAAGGAATGTTTACCTCGGCCTTCTCATTAAGAGGCTTGCCCGTATCAAGAGCGCGGAAATTAACTTTGCGGGTAACAGAAGTAGATCCCACCGTACTTGCAAATGTTGGAGCTTTCAATCCATCGTTGACCTGCTCATCCCCTTCCTTAGTCACATTCGGATTACCAAACAAAGCCACCTTAGGCATAGAAGTTTTAAAAGATTTACTTCCATCCATATCATCAAGATTACTAGCCAAAGTAGTATGATCGTAGGTGCGATTAAGAGAATTAACACTAGTGTTGTTAGTGTCCATGCTAAGACTCTCAACTCCAGGAGTAACGACACCTGGAGCCTTTTCCGGAGTAGTCTTATTCAATGATGTGTAGTTATCAGCACCACAAAAATCATGTTCCAACGTTCCCCCACCTTTATCCCTCTCTCTCGTAACCCCCATCATGAATAAATCACAGCAATAAGACCCACAAAACCGCATACAAACCAACGCCAAGATCACAAACAAAAAAACCCTAATCGCTTAGGGTTACCAGCGTTTTAATAATCCCCACCAGAATCGATAGACAACTAAATAGAAGGGTGGATTAAACCCTAATAAACAACATGTAGCAATCGTAGATAATCTATATTAAGTCACAAGCAGCCACCAAAAACGTTTTTGGGATTAAATAAATAAAGTATGAACGTTATTGATGACTTAACTAATAAAAAACACAACTCGACGACAAAAAGAAATCAACAAACAATTATAAAAATAGCTACCCACTAACAGCGAATAGCAATCTACAATTGAATATTAATTAGATCATGTCGGTTGGTTGGTTAATGCGAATGACGAAAACGATGAAAACGAATAAGATATGCAAAGGGTTTCGTTTTTCTTTTTTTTTCGTCAGAGAGAGTTTTTCTATGGTTTTTTATAATTGTTGTAAATCATAATATGAAATATAATTTGTTTTATAATTTGTTTTGTCATATATGTTGTCTTTGTCTATGGAAATTCTTAGTGTGGCCATCTTGGATTATAGTATTAGAACGACCTCTCGCTGATATTCTAACTTGATTTATTAAGGATAAAAGCATTCTGAATGTAAGCATGTTGTTAATTCTACAATTAATATGTACTTATCAAAGGTGCAACTATGTATCTCCTGAGGTTTCAGCTGTTATTTGCACTTATGCTAGAGTATGCAACAGTTAAGACAAATTAATCATATATGTAGATACTTTTGAGATATAGAGTGGTGATTTATACAATTAAACCACACAAATTATACTACTTAGTACATGCACCATTGCGTATGCTATCAATAAGAAACTGTACAACTAACACAAGATATTTAGTCCAGTTTGTGGCTATATACTATAAGCATTCTAACTTTAATTGTCTGCTAAATCCACAAGTTTCAGTTAATCACCAAATTTCGTAACATTGAAGGTGTCATGTAAGGAAAAAACATACAGTTTTGTCCTATATATAAAATATATAGGACTATGTATAAAAGTTAAATATTGATTAGATTAATTGGTGTTATGTTCCCTGAGCCTCTTGCATGTCGGATAGTTAATTTACTCTTTCTTGTTGCTAATGTCTCACTAGGTTGTTTAGCCTGAGAAAGTTTTCTAGTTTCAGTTGGTTATCATTCATGTACATCCGTAGATGCAATTACCCTATTTGATTGGTATATATACACTTAAAAGTGTGGAGTTTTTATTAGCTAACAAACATATAAGGCTAAGCTATTTATACGTGCTTATAAGTATCACAGAAATTTTTTTTTTTTGGTAAAATGTCAAAGACCCGGTAAATATATTACTCCAAAAAACGTTTAAGTACAAAGGATATGGGTGAATCCCATATCTCAACCCGTTACATAGGCAAAAGCTTACATAACAAGATACTTCCTATTCTCTATATAAGAAAATAAACCAGTACTCAAAATATAACATTAAACTCCTATGGAGATAAAATTACTTCCTACCAAGGCCTTGAAGCTTGATACCATACGTGTCATAATAGGCATCCAAGTTTCCTGGAAGATTGTAAACCTGATCTGCATAGTTATCATAACCATAGTCGTTATAGTCATCTTCGCGATCATGACCACCACCAAATAGATTACTCGTCTCATCAAAGGTGTTCACAACCTCCTCATCATCACTATCAGAATCCACAATCTCTCCCACCTTAGTGACTGGGTTAACCCTCTTAGATTACTCGTCTCATCAAAGGTGTTCACAACCTCCTCATCATCACTATCAGAATCCACAATCACAGAAATTTGTTATCTTTGCGTGTTTTCGAAAAACACAAAGTAATCACAAATATATCTCTTGCTGTGAAATAATAGAATGAAAGAACTTAATGAAACTTAGAAAAGCTAAACATTGTATGAACGTATTAATTGAACGTTCGTACATCAGCTCATTTACCATAGTTCTGCCAACATGCTAAGCTCTGGTGATTACAAAATAGCCTTAAAATACAAGATCATATCCTAGTGGTTTACAATAAAAAATGCAAATGGAAGTTATCTTCTACTAACATGTGATGATGAAGATGTTTGATATATATCATGAATGAGTTCAATGAAGGTCTCTTCTTTGCAAGGAAATGTTAGACCTCCCATAGGATGATCATAACCAAACTCCTCTTCTGAAAGGTTTAGCAAGGTTTGAAATGAAGGATGTTCTAGATACTTCAATGGAATTATAAACTTGTTCTTATTTGTGCTTTCGCCAACATATACAAAGAATTGGCCTTTTGGTATACCATTTACTGCAGCTGAGGATGAATAATATTTTGGCATTCCTTGTTTGGCCTGCTTGATTCTTGGAAATTTGTTCAATCCCATAATCATAGTAAACTTTGAATTTCGAAGTATGAACTATGTGAAGGTAGGGATTATAAGTTTGTTGATATACTTTGAAGATGAGCTCAGGAAATCAACAATTCTATAGCTGTATAAATAGGTGTCTCATTAACTACAAAGTCTACTACAAGGTGAATTTTTCTAGGGAAATAAACACTTGATGTTCAACAATTAATATTCCACGGATACAAACATTATTGTGGCAAGCTCATCCAAGAATCAAGAATCTGATACATTTTGGTCCATCCAAGAATTAATTCTCTATGGTATCGTAGTTGCATTTACAAACAAAAGTACCTTGACTTCATTCATGAATGTTTGTATGTTTTGGCATATATACTGGCATCTAATAACAAATGTTCAGTAAGTTGTTAATTAAGTGATTATTGTAATTAGCATGCTTCAGTTAGTTGAATTATATTCTTGAAAGTACAAAGACACATGCAATACTCTTTTTCTGATAAACTTAGAGCACAAGGTATGCTTGTGTTATTGGTATGCCAAAACCAAAAACAATACCAATCACATGCCATTGCCTTACCATCCCTTTAGCCATTTGCATGCCAAACTTCCCTTGAGCCATTTGAATGGCTCACGCCATATGTGATGCTTTGTGTTTTTTTTCCCTTTTTTTTTTATAATTGTGAGTGAGTGGGTAATTTTAGTGGGGTATTTTGTGGGACCCAATAACATGTTAGTGGTGTGTTATGAAGGAGGGTGTTTTAGTTATTGGTGAGTTATTGGGAGGTGTATGATGTGGCGCTGAGGTGGCATACCAATAACGTGTTATTGGTATCCACGATACCTTGTGCTCTTATTGAAATTGGTAACCCTTTTTTGGGTGTAAACAATTATGTAATCCCAAAGAAAAAAAGGATCAAGAAAAATTATGTAACATATGCACAACTGATGTCACGTTATCAAATTCTTCAACTTCCGTCTCAAGCTTTGCCCTCTTTTCTCCAATATTATTTTACAAGCAAGCCGAATATCTAGATAGCATATATGCCGAAACAAACATTCATTAATTTTATACCCTTGGTACTTTTTGCTTGCAAACAAAACTACAATACCTCGATACATAGAGAAAGTATTCTTGGATGGACCAATTTGTAAAAGATTCTTGACAACTTGGGTGAGCTCACCACAAATTCATTTGTATGTCGTGGAGAATCTGGATTGTTTGTAGCACTTGAAGTATTTCATTAGTTTGTTCCCTCGAATATTGCACCGTATATTTTGTAGCAGTTAGTTATACACCTATATATACCAATATTAGTATGAATAATTAGACATTCAACTTCTTGTGGTGATCTCCAAAGTCTCTCAAGAAACTCATTTTCCTGCCTTCATAATTCCAAATTCAAGGTTTACTTTATATTATGATCATGGGCATACATAAATTTCACACAATAAAGCATGCTAAGCTCAGAGTGATAAGATATCAGTCATCATCTAAAGTCATGGATGTACCAAAAGGCTATTTCTCTGTATATGTTGGTGAAAGCAGAAAAAAAAAGATTTTTAGTTCCATTGTCATGCCTAAAACATCCCTCGTTTCAAGAGTTGTTAAACATGTCCAAGGAGGAGTTTGGCTATGTTCATCCGATGGGAGGTCTAACGATCTCATGTAAAGAAGAGATCTCCATTAAAGTCACTCGTGATATTTATCAAAACATTGTCATTCAATGTTAATAGAAGATGACCATCATTGCATTGTTATCATAGACCGCTAGACCTTTATCTCCATTGTTCATAAGTATATACCAGATCGATCACCCTGCTAAACTTTTAGGGTGATATTTACATATTGGTTAATGGACTTCCCTCTATTTATTCATCATATTGCATGTATGTTAGCATGGCCGGATTTGAGGAGGTGCAGATCAATAACACTAGGCCTTCATTGTTTGAAGGTCCCCAAAATTTTGATTAAATATAGATTTAGCGTAAAATTCATGATAATGTGTTCTAAAACTTAAGGTATTCAATTTATAACAGAGTAAGCAAAAAAGCGGAGGAAGAATACGACGTGTTTAGTTATATTCACTTTGCACCCTCAACATTTGTAGTTTTTACATATTATGCCTAATTACCTAGTTGTGTTTTCCATGTGCAAAACATTTCAAAATTTAAGAGTTCCAACCCTTTTTAGATAACATATTGCAGATAATTAATGATCCAATACTACCCATTTGAGGTAACATCATGTTGCCATTTTGGGTTGATAAATCATTAAATCTTGACAAATTTTTGTACTATCTTCTTGATACTTATAACACATTTTGTAGTATTTGTAAACTTTTTTTTTTGATAGTTGTTAAATCATTCACGTTCGAGAGCTTTACTTTGTAATTATAACATAAGGTAATTATACTTCACCGAACAACAACCGCGTCAAAGGTCTACTTTCTGATTATTGCCCAGGGCCCATACAATCCGCGGGGTGGCCCTCAAATTTAGCCAAATTGCTTAAGTGCATTACACATACAGCCTAACATCTGTCCAATTTTGCGAGCAAGTCCTGGACACCCATAATGGACACTTATGCATCAAGATCTATATAAATATTTTAGTCGGGTACCCACGCGTTGTTGCGGCGGGTACCCGTGTAACCAAATATTATGGCGAGCTGATTTCTTTTGATTTACGTTTTTCATAATAACTACTTTATCGTCCGTGTTGCTAACCATTATAAGGTGCTATATATATAGATATATATAAAAAGAAGAATTTGTAGTTGTAATTTTATTATGTGTAAAGTGACTTTTTAATTCCTATACCAAAGTCATCCGTTGAGCTTTTCGATCACAAAGATAGTGAACAAATGCTTAATATAAAGAGATTAACAATAAATAAATGTGGAATAAATGAAAGAAAGACATGCTAGTTTGAAGAAACTTTTCATTAGTGAATAAAAGCATCACATTGTAGGTCACTAGTTAGATCAAAATCAGTATAAATTTTGTTTGCAATGAGAAGTACTAGTGACCACCATTCAAGAAAAGGTAGTAATGGCCGATTTAATAATCAAATTTGTATCTTCTAGTAGTAGACCTTACCAAAATTTGATGAAACATTTTTTTATCACCCGCGGATATAGAAGCTGCAGCGAAAGCTAAGATAAACAAGAAAGCCCACAGTGATGTGATTCTGTATTTAGGTACAAGCTTCAGAGAGAGGTTACAGGGAGACAACTGCAGCGAGGGTTTGGACCAAGCTTGAGACTTTGTACATGACAAATTCCTTGGCCAACCAGTTGTACCTGAAGAAGAAGTTGTATATATTCTACATGCTGGCTGGACGAAAGATTTTCGAGTATATAGATGAGCTCAACAAATCGTTCTTGATTTAGGAAACATTAAGGTAAAATTCGAGGATGAAGATCTTGCTTTATTATTAGTCACTTATTTACCAGCATCATACGAACACTTTGTGGATACCTTGCTCTATGGACAGTAAGCTTTGATTTTGGAGGACGTGATGGTAACACTAATTCAAAGGAAATCAAAGAAAGATCTAAGGCAAAGGGGATGATGGTGAAGGGTTATACGTGAGGGGAATAACTGATCCTAGGAATTCGAATCAGTATAGTGGAAAGTCATGATCGAAGTCTTGAGGTGGAAGACTTTAGTGCTATATTTGCTAATCTTAGGAGCACTTGAAGAGAAACTGTTCGAAGAATAATCGCAAGAAGTCAAATGGTTTCTTCAAGAAAGATGATCAACCAAGCTCCAGTGGTTTGATTTATGACGATTCTGAGGTGATAATGGTGATGAGTGTAGATGCATTGTTGGATTAGATTATGGATTTAGGAGGTTCATACCACATGGCACCCATGTTAGATTTATTTTTTGATTTTATGGAATACGATTAGGGCAGAGTACTCTTGGGTGACAACAAGGAGTGCTAGATCATGGGTATTGGCAAGGTAAGGGTACAACTGAAAGATGGGTCAAGTTTTGTGTGACACAATGTTAGGTATATTCTTGAATTGAAAAAAAATTGATATCGCTGGAAACTCATGAAAAAAATGGAAACACCGTAAAATTGCAGTCGGGCAAAGTCAAGGTGATTAATGGTTCGAGAGTTATTTTATCCGGAACTCGAAGGGATAATTGCGTATACTCTTGGGATGGCCATGCAGTGGCAAGTGAGCTTAATGCTAGTGTTGAAGAAAAAGACAGTCTTGCGCAGGTTTGACACAAAAGACTAGGACATATCAGTGAGGCGGGACTACATGTGTGCTGGAAAAGCAGGAGCTGTTTGGCAAGAAAAGTCTAGGTAAGCTCAATTTTTGTGAGAATTGTGTTTTGGGAAAGTCACATCAAGTCAATTTTAGTGTAGGAAGGCACATTAGTGAGGAGTGATAGACTATGTTCATTGATTTATGGGTTCGGTCTTAGGTGGAATCATTAGGAGGTAAGAGGTATTTCTTATCTATTGTTGATGATTATTCTAGGAGGGTATGGGTTTATATTCTCAGGTTCAAACACGAGGCATTTGGAAAGTTCAAAGAGTGGAAGCAATTAGTATATAATTAGATTGGGAGGACGGTTAAGAAGCTGAGGACATATAATGGTCTTGAGTTCTGTAATCAGGAGTTTGAGCAGCTATGCAATTAGAGTGGGATTTCTAGGCATTTGATAGTTGTCGAGACGGTGCAACAGAATGGATTAGAAGAACGGAAGAATAGAACTCTCATGGATAAGGTACGTTGTTTATTAATTCAATCTGGATTGCCCAAGACCTTCGCGGGGAAGCGACATGTACGACTGCATATCTTATCAATAGGTCACCATCGACAGAAGTTGAGAAAAAGACACCTATGGAGATGTGGTGAGGACATACAAGTGATTATGGGATGTTGAGGATTTTTGGGTATGTCGCATAGTCACACGTTAAACAAGTTAAGCTCGAGCCGAGAGCGGTAAAATGCGTTCTTTTGGGGTATCCTGAGGGTGTGAAGGGGTACAGGCTATATAGGCTTAATAATGAATCACATAAAATAGTCACTAATAGGAATGTGGTCTTCAATGAAAGTGTCATGTACAAAGACACGTTGAAGGATTATGGTGTAGATGCTAATAAGTCTGTTGAGGATTTATAGGTTGGGGTGGAACTACAGGGTTTAAATAATCGCACGCTTGAGGAAGATCAGATAAATAAGGAAGATGGCGATGATGAAGATGCAGAGGATCAAGAAATTTTATGAGACACCAGATCTCAGAGATTATCAGTTGGTTCGTGATAGAGAGACAAAGACAAGAATGAAACCTTTAAGGTTTCGAGATGAGAGTAATATGGTTGCTTACGCATTTGCTGCAGCAGAGGAAGAAGACACTCATGAACTATTGACATACCAAGAGGCAGTTGCTTGTGAAGGCAGTTCTAAGTGAAAAGCTGCTATGGAAGAAGAGATGGATTCTCTGAGGAAGAACAAGACTTATTAGTTAGTAGATCATCCAGCTGGGCAAAAGCTGGTGAGCTGCAAATGGATGTTTAAGATAAAGGAAGGGATTGGAGGTGTTCAAAATCCTGGCTACAAGGCGAGGTTGGAGGCTCGTGGATTCACACAGAGGGCATGTATTGACTACAATAAAGTATTTTCTCCGATAGTTTGACACACATCTATCCGGGTTATACTTGCATTGACTGCATGTAGATATTATGAGCTGGAGTAGCTTGATGTAAAGACGACATTTTTGCATGGAAATCTTAAAGAAGTGGTCTACATGAGGCAGCCAAGGGGACATGAGCAAGGTAACAAGGTATGTTTGGTAAAGAAATCTCTTTATGGTTTGAAACATTGTGCGTTATCACTTCATTAGAGAGGTCTTTGAAGCAAATACGGTCGAAGTTTTGAAGGTGGGTACTAAACACAATGTTGTGGATGCCTTGACGAAGGTGGTACCTGGGCACAAGTTTCAACACTGCTTGGAGTTGCTGAGCATTGGTATAGGCTAATATAAAGCCTAATGTGGAAATTCTTTTTTTTAGTCTTTATTTTAGCTTATATTGAAGTATAGGGGGTTAAGCGTCGTTAGTTCATTGTTTAGCCAAATAGAACATGGAAGCTGTGTTTGACGTTTTCTTAAGTCCCAAGTCAAACCCATAACTTGGTTTCCTTATTTTCTTTTGTGTTCACAGCTGACTTAGAGTTCTTGTACAAGCCGGTTTCTTTCCCCCTCATCTCTACAAAAGGAGGTGAGGAGGGAAGGGATTTGTCACTTCATTCTTTCAAGACTAATCATGATTAGGGATATTACTTGTGCTTGTTCTTTACTTTACTGTCGATATAAAGCTAGGATGAAGGTGTGTGTTCGACTTCAAGATCGTGTTTATTCCGCACTAGAACTAGGCTGTTGATCGACGATCGTTAATATCAACAAGGGCAGTTTAGTTATGCTCATCCTATGGGAGGTCTAACATTTACATGCAAAGAGGAAACTTCCATTTAACTTCAAGATCGTGTTTATTCCGCACTAGAACCAGGTTGTTGATCGTTAATATCAACAAGGGCAGTTCAGTTATGCTCATCCTATGGGAGGTCTAACATTTCCATGCAAAGAGGAAACTTCCATTTAACTTACGAGAGAAACAGTTTTAACATCATCGAATGTTAACAATGTTAGATAATAAAGGCCCGCAAGCCCGTTGGGTTTTGGCCCGTTTAGTTACTAGGGTTAGGTTAGTTTTGTAGTTTATTTAATATTTTGTAATCTTCATTATTTCGTGAATCTGATCAATACAGTTTTAAATATTCCTTTCTACATGGTATCAAGAGCTAGGTTGAAAATGAAGAAGAAGAAAAAAAAGAAAAAAGAAAGAAAAAAGAAAGAGAAGGTTGTTTGTTCGCACTTTATCTGCTCGTGATTCATCTGTTTTGTATGTAACTCCGCATAATAGGTATTGATTGGATACATAGTGGATTGGTTACAAGCAATTTATTTTGCATGTGCTTGGATTTGATAGATACGGTCACAACTTGATTATTTTATATATTCATTTAGGTTGAATAGTTTATGGATCTATATTTTTTTATTAAACAAGGTAAAAAAGTTGGAAAATTGTTGATAGCCGTAGGATTAGTATTGATTCTTGTGATTGGGTAAAAGGATCGGTGAAATTTTGATTCTTGTGATTTAGATTTTACGTATGTTGTTCGGTTCACTTTTGAGTTGTGATGGTTGATAGTTATGTACGTTCGTCATGATGTTGAAAGGTGTGTTAATATTTTTATTAGTATTGGCTATTGGTATTGGTATTTGAATCGGGTTGTAATAGATTATTGTTAACTTGTTTTGGTTTCACAAGTGGTTATGCATATGGTTGCGCCTGGTTTTATCTGAGTGTGTCTGTCTGCCTGAATTTGCTCTTCCTCTACCTCTGTTCGGATCTCTCTGTTGAATCTATATATGTCAGCTGCATCTGTCTGCCTGAATCTGCTCTTCGTCTACCTCTGTTCGGACGTCTCTGCTGAATTTGCATCTGTGTGTCTGCCTGTTCTACTCTCGTTCATCTCCGTATTTATGTTGCTCTGTGCTCTGCACCTATTTGCATCTTCACCTAGTTCTTTTGGATTGCATCGGATTGAGACTCCGTCTAGCACTGAGTTTGCAATCTGGGACACTCTGCTTTTGTTTGTTTTTCAGTTTTAGTCTATTTTATGTTTGGCAAACTCTCAATGTTTACCGCTCCATCATTGCGAGTTTGAGAAGATGTGTTAGATAATAAACGCCCGCAAGCCCGTTGGGTTTTGTCCCGTTTAGTTACTAGGGTTATATTAGTTTTGTAGTCTATTTAATATTTTGTAATCTTCATTATTTTGTGAATCTGATCAATACAGTTTTCAGTATTCCTATGTTTTCTACAAACAGAGGACAAGTTTTTGGCCGTTAGGAGATTTTCTTTTTATTGATAGTATTTATCCAAACTCGGTGTCAGAAGTCCAGCAAATATTATAAGTTATAAGTTCATAAAAGTTGTGGCCTTTTTGACTCTCTGAATGTCTACAATTGCATTCTTTGCATAATGTCAAAAGTATGACCCTCAGAATTTTACAAACAATTGACTTGAATCATGTGATTAAACTTTTTTGAGGTCACAAATCGGTGGCTAATACCAGAACATTATCCATCGCTAAAATCTTATGCAAAATAATAGTTATATTTTCACAGCTTCTAAAAATAAATGTTTTTCGCAGAAAATTATATTATTTTTTGGGTAAAAGGTCAATGCAGAAAATTATATTAACGATAGTGAGATGATAAAAGATTTGAATTTAGTACCCATAATCAAACTTCTAAATTCGAATATACAAAAACAGGGGATACCATACCAGAAAAACTATTAAAAGGAGCACCAACAGGGGACAAAGAAGCACACCAGCACACAAACATGTAATGCAGAGGCAACAGACTGACAATCTAAAACTCTATCAGCAACAAAAAAACATAGCCACCATATGGTTGAACCATCTGATCTTGTTTGATTCGGCCCACCATATTCTGACCAAAAACACTAATCATTATGTGCATTGGAGATGGATTAAGACACCGCAGTCTGAGTCATAGGCTAATTACCTGTTCAGACAGAGGTGCATATTGGGTTTGGAACTCGATCCAAAACATTAGAAATGATAAAACAAAAGGCAGCTAAATTCTCGGTGGTCAAACCAACATGATCCAAAATCTTCTGTTTGTTGCTGATATCTTAGCCATTACCACAGACCAAGCACACACATTCGATGCAGTTTGTTTATTACTTTGGAGGGTTGTTACAGGTTAGCTAAGAAAAATTCCGATTATAAATAGTTTGTAAAATTTCATATAAAATTTTAGGTCCAAATAATCAGAATTGGGTTTAATGGAATTTGGATTTAATTTGCAAAAGATAAATGAATTTAAATAATCATGTCATTTTTTAATATTGAAATTATGAACAATTTTATTTAAGTGTTTTAATAATAAATTTGAAACGTTTAAATATTTTATTAGTTAAGTTTAAGGTTAATATCATGGATTAGTCCAAAATCATTGGTTACTTGGTTAATAAACTCTTTGGGCCCAAAATTAAATTCATTTTAAACATATCCTTAATACATCAGGTTTTGAAAAGTCCTTTGAAGGATTTAAAATGTGAATGTTTTTCTAGGATTGTTAAAGTTAATTTTTTTAGGTGAATTTATTATGCCATTTATTTAACATTTTAAACTTTTGCAAATTGAAAATAAATTTGGACTTTTTTTGAAAATATTATTAAATCTTAAAATTCTTATTAAATAATTCCTTGAAGTATTATTAAAGGTAATTAAATTTAATGTTAAATAAAATTGAATAAAATTTATGATAAAAACTCAAGTATGTATTTAAGAAACTATTAGTTAGCAAATGAAACTTAGAGTTAAGTATCAAATTTCAAACCATTTTTTCTTTAGACAAATTATTAAGACACCAAGTTTGGTCAAATTTTTCTAACGGATTTCCATTTAAAATTCATAATAACTAATTTAACTTATTTAACTTTGCAAATAGTCCAAATACAGAAGCACTTTTATTTTATAATATTTTCTTTAAATTTAATTTTTATTACCGGTACTTTAACATCAAGATAAATTAAATTATGTTGAAAATATCAGACAATTATTTAAAAAAATGAAAACTTAAAACAATGTAAGGTCACTTTTACGGAACATTTAGTAAATAAAAAATTGATTGTCATAGAATTGGTATAGATCTTTAAGGAAATTTAACATCTATTAGGCACTTTTTTCGGAATCAAAAGTTCCATTTACTATTTTGACAATTTTTCTTATAGATTATGCTTTGTACCTTTTAAGATCTAAAGACTTTTTTCACATCAAGTAAATACGTTTGACAAAATTTAATGGATTGGTTTAAATTTGGAATAAATTTAAAAAAGCAATTTAAGGTTTTAATAAACATTTCACATTGGCCAAATAAATTTTCTTTAAACCGAACCATTGAAGGTTGACTCGGAAAAGTTGGGCTCTTTATTGGGTAAGTAACTTAAAGAAATCAGATTGTAAACCAAAGGCTAAATTATAATTGCTTCCTATTTAATATGGATGTATATCAATTATAATGGTACATCTAGTGACGTTACAGATGACAACTTTTTTTAACAATTGGGTTAACTTATCAAGAATGCCGTAAATGTATGAAACTCTATTAGTTTTGAACAACAAGCTAATATGATTGCCAGTAAATTAGTACGTTTGAAATCTATCGATTGATGAATTAGTCTAGTCTTAATTGATGTTACTTCATTATCATCCGATATGCGATCAAAGAGCTATTGAACAGTGGAAGTGAACGATATAATATTTCATGAAGAACTTCTCGAAAGTTAAGAAGTTACACATGTAGGATTTTAGACAAATCAGATTGACTTTTATGAATTGTATTGAATATGTTTGAGTACTATGATTTAATTAATTGTTATTTTTTAGAATATATTTTAAATGAACTATCCTTTGTACATATAGATTGCATGAAAGATCATGAAGACTTATATGATGAAATCTATCTGATTATAATCAGTATTTCATACGTCTTACTAAGTAATAGCATTACAAGCAATATTGGCAAACAGACCAATATTTGTCAATGAACACGTAATTGACAGTAATTGTTTCAATACAGCTCTTATAGCAATATTGTTTAAGATTATAAACCTATTAGTTGATGAGACATTATGTCAATCTTCGGATTTTAACTAGGTTTCATTGCAGAAGATCTAGATATCATATGAAGTTGAATAAGTCTTGCATATATTTGCAAAGTTCATAATAGCATTGAATGTAATCTAATCATGCATACTTGTATTCGAATAAATGTCATCTATATAACACTATACTAAAAGTCAATTCATCTATATACTTCAAGAACTCTAGCAAGCTACATACAATTGAACTCAAGAAGCTCATTAGCAAACTCTCAAGAGAAAAGATTAGATCAATTTAAATCTATGTAACAATACAGCTTAACTTAACGGGAAATAAGAACGATATACTTTGTTTCTCTGACATCTATATGTTATCAACTTTAGCAGTTAGTATCGAAAATTTGATATACCCTTATACTTGAAATCAACGTCAACATCGTAATATTGAATATTCTTAATAGTTGGTTTAAAGGCTTATATAATAGAATTGAAGTGTAATGTAGGTATAATAAATCAGCAATAACATAACTTTAAGAATAGAATCATAGATATATGCTTCAGTTAAGTATATCGCTCAATTTTAGGCATCCAATCTACTTGAAGTTATTAGTACAAATTCCCATATGAGTACAGATCATACTTGTATGTTTGTAACACTATATCTTCAAGCATATTCCAAACATTCAATTATTAACAATTACATTTACAACATTTACACATGTCTACGATATATTTATGCTGACAAATTTTGTTTCTAAGCTTCTAAATTCCATACAGACTTATAAGCTTTATACAGTAATAGGAGTTCTAAACTAATAGTCCATATACTTAACTTACGACTTAACTTAATTAACTTGAATCAAGCAATCAACATTATAAGTCTAAGTAATTGAAGGCTATATGATACTTTTTGCAACTATTCTGGCATATCAGAACACTTACCATGTTTCTAGAATGCATTCCATATTATACATTGATGAAAGTCTATATACTATATGCCACATAATATCATTTTTAGCAACATGTTTCATATACATCTGATACATTTCTTTTCCAAGCATCTTCTGCTTGAATTATATCGACTTGTGCTTAATTTTCGATACTTTAATCACTTCAAAGCTCACTTATAGCATATTCAAGAGATAACAACTCTTTGAAATGTACTCATTAATAAGATCAATTACATGACATAAATGGCATTTTTAGATTCTTGGATGACTATGTTCCACTTATATCCGACATACTTTCCTTAGCATTCCATTCTACTGTGAATAAGTTATAGTGCTATGCTTAATCATGTAACGAATAGTTCTTTAAGTCTGCATATGTTCAATAACGATGCTTCCTGGACTTAATTGTACAATCCTCTATGTACCTAGATGCGTACATTATCGAATCAGCTGTTAATACTCAATCATCTTGATTGCTCTTTAAACCAGACTCTAGCTTTGACGATCCATGCTTTCGGTCAAGCAATCTACAGTTCTTCATGGAATAATACAAATCGAGTTGTACGTTGCTACAATCGAATCTTTGTCATATTTCTTGGCTTTTTCATGAAGCTATAATTCAGAGCTTACATCATATGTAATTAGTGATACCAGTTTAATGGATTATCTACCATCGTCGACTTCTTAAGATTGTGCAAGTCTGATTAACTTATGAATTTAAGCAGTTCTTGTAGAATGTAGAATTGATGCAACATATCTATGCTATTAAACTTTACTATACAGTCTTGAATTCATCTTCATCTATATGTACAACTAGAGTCATCATGCATCATAATCTCTCGATGCTAAGATTTAAGTATCTGATGCACTGAATGATCACAAGTCTATTGATAAATACAATTTGAATAAAGTCTCTTTTCATTTGCTAACTTATAGAGCTTTTACCTTTGAACTTTACTCTATAGCATGAATTATCTTCTAATGTTCTCAATTAGTCCATTCATAACACGTTTATTAGTACATATAGCTATTCGGCGAATTGCAACTTTAGTCTAGATTGAGTCAAAATTAGTTGAATCTGTCTAATTCTTCATCCAATCAGATGCCATAACCTTTAGTGGACTCTTATATAAACTTGCAGTTGTATCTTCAAGTCTTGCTTATCTCTAGACATCCTGTTGTCACCATATTTTGCTTTCAAGGTCTCTCAATTCATATTGAATACTGTTTGTACATTGTAATGTACTGCTATCTTTTACTTCTACAAAACGTCTCCAACAACAACTGGGTATACTCGGACTCTTAGATAGTCTGAACTCTGTTCCGTCCTTCTTAACCACTCAGAACACTAAGGTAAATAACTTTAAGTAATATTCTGAGCTAAATTCACTGGCTCAGAACTCTTCTCATTTATATAGTAATAAACTTTCTATTACTATTGTCTTCGAACACGCTCTTCACTCTATCATAGATAGATTTAAGTTCAAGGTACCATGATCTTGTTTCAGTACTCAACAATCTTCACTACCACTTTAAGCTTGATAGCTGATACTATTCTAACCTGTTCCGTTAGTACCTTCCAGACGCATGGATCTATAAAATCAAGTACTGGTCAAAACATACTTCACAACTATTCGACGCTGAATCTTAAATCTCTTTAGCTTATCAATCTTCTAAGTCGAACTCTGATAGACCTATGGACCTACTGATCTTTACTCTACCCAACACCATTGTTGAACATGTTGTTGAAATTCGTCGATAGGATTCAAATTGGTTAATTATCCTTTAAACTTCTTAATTCTTAAAGTCTCAACACGATTATTAAGTTTAATCTGATATTTCTAGTCAATGATTTTACAAGTTATTCTAAAGCTTGTTCATCTTTACAATTATAGAATTATGCATACAATCATTACATAGATGATAACAGTAACAATGTTCTGACATAAGATGTAGTCTTCATTTGATTCCGGTATCTAACTTCCAGCTCTGAGTCTCCTTTAGCAGCTAATCGTTCAGACATCTACACATTGATCGAGGACCTTCTTTGACATCATAATCATTGTCTACATCTTTCGGATCTTAATTCACAACCATTGTAGTCCTCTCAATTAGCAGCCTTGTAATGCTCTGTGAACTCATATTTACACTGTTAAGCTTTCGATTGTCATGAGTAATGGACATTTTTTGCTCATCAGGCACTTTTTCTATCCTGATTCCATCTCCTATGTATCTAGAATGAATTCTATATGCTCATCTAATTTCTCATCCTAATTGCATTGATCGCATCAATATACAATATAATGTGATCCATCTTATACTGATAAGTATCTTATATTTCTAACGTTGCCTTTTTCGCTCAGCTAGTTACCTTACTCTTTCTTCCATTCTGACAGTTCTTCACCGTATTTGGTGAACTATTAACTCTTCATTCCTCTGTCTTTTAACGTCATTCTTGCAATCTCCTCGTTTCCGATAGCTTCTTCTTCACTCTTATACTCTAGCTATGCCATTGACGTTCAAGCCATATTCTCGACTTACTCTATCGGTTGAAAGCTTCCACATCCTCGTTGATAGTGAGACTCATTGTCTTATGCACTCTGTTGTCTTGCTTGGTCTTTCCATTCCTCTTTATATCATGCATGACTTCAACGAAGGTCTCTTCTTTGCAAGGGAATGTTAGACCACCCATAGGATGAGCATAGCCAAACTCCTCTTCGGAGAGGTTCAACAAAGTCTGAAATGAACGATGTTTTAGATACGGTAATGGAACTATATATCGCTTTCTTTTACTTTCTCCAACGTATACTGAGAAGCAGCCTTTTGGTACATCTACGACTGCTGGGGATGAAAGATATGCCGGACTCCCCTTCTTAGCATAGATGATTTTTGAAAATCTATGCGTTCCCATTATCACAGCTTAAGTTAACCTTGAAAATTAGTAACTAACTGATGGCACAAAGGAGACACTTTTGAGTAAAGCAGAAGAAGTTGAATGTTCATGTAAAATCGGTATAGGTATAAATACAGGTCTAATTATTTACACAATCTGAAGGTGAAACTTCCAAGGGAATCGAAGGCGTCAAGTCCTATAAATAATTAGTTTGGACACTTCAGAGTAGACATATAATTCTTTGACGAGCTCGTCTAAGAGATCTAGTATCTTAGAAGTTTTGGTACATCCCATTTATTCTCCTTGGTACGTATCAGTGTTATGCTGAAAGAAAGTACAACGAATATGAGTATATTTGTTTTGTCATATATGTTGTCTTTGTCTATGGACATTCTTAGTTGTGTTTTCCTATTGCAAAAAAAGTTCAAAAATTGACAATTTCAACCCTTATTCGATAACATATTGTAAATAATGATCCAATACTACACATTTGAGGTCACATCATGGTTCCATCTTGATACTTATAACATGACTTATATTATTTGTAAACGTTTTTTGATAGTTGTTAAATCATTCACGTTCCAGAGCTTTACTTTGTAATTATAACAAATGGTAATTAGACTTCACTGAACAACAAGCATGTCAAGGGTCTACTAGTTGATTATTGCACAGGGCTCATACATTAGTATAGGTTAGCCAAATTATTGCAAACTACTCTCAGTGAATTATACAGCCTAACATCTGTCCAATTTGGCGAGAAAGTCATGGACACCTATAATGGAAACTTTATGCATCAAGATCTATATAAATGTACTATTCGGGCACCCGCGGGTTGCAGCTGCGGTTACCTGTGTAATTAAATTTTCTGGCGAGCGAATGTCTTTCAATTATACGTTTTCCATGATAACTACGTTATCGTTGATGTTGCTAACAAAGTCATTGTGCTATATATAGATATATCAGGAAGACTTTGTATTTGTAATTTTATTAAAGTGAGTATTCAATTCGTATTTCAAAGTGATCCATTGGGCTTTTCGATTACAAGGATATTGAACAAATGCTTAATGGAAAGAAATTAACAATAAATAATGTGGAATAAATAAATAAAGACATGATATTTTGAAGAAACTTTTCGTTAGTGACGAAAGCATCACATTGTAGGTCACTAGTTAGATCAAAATCAGCATACCTTTTGTTTCCAATGAGAAGCACTATTGACCATGTTGTCATTCGAGAAGAAGTACTAATGACTCATTTAATAATCAAATCTGTATTTGTTTGGTAGTATATGTGACCAAATTTTGATGAAACATTTTTTTATCACCCTATGGTGATTATACTAATAAGGATATTTCTTGTGCAAAGAATGAATAAAAGAACATATATATGAAGTCTGATAAGCAAAAGGTTCTATGAGGATACCATATGAATGTACATTAATTTATTGATCATACTTGGTACTTGCTTAACCTAAATGACAATGCATTTACTTATTTACACCAAATATGCAAAGAATCTCATCTTCTATTAACATACGGTGACAACGTTAGATGTATATCATGCATGACTTCAATAAAGGTCTCTTCTTTGCAAGGGAATGTTAGACCACCCATAGGATGAGCATAGCCAAACTCCTCTTCGGAGAGGTTCAACAAAGTCTGAAATGAACGATGTTTTAGATACGATAATGGAACTATATATCGCTTTCTTTTACTTTCTCCAACATATACTGAGAAGCAGCCTTTTGGTATATCTAGCTACGACTGCTGGGGATGACAGATATGCCGGAATCCCCTTCTTAGCATAGATGATTTTTGAAAATCTAAGCGTTCCCATTATCACAGCTTAAGTTAACCTCGAAAATTAGTAACTAACTGATGGTACAAAGGAGACACTTTTGAGTAAAACAGAAGAAGTTGAATGTTCATGTAAAATCGGTATAGGTATAAATACAGGTCTAATTATTTACACAATATGAAGGTGAAACTTCGATGGGAATCTAAGGCGTCAAGTCCTATAAATAATTAGTTTGGACACTTCAGAGTAGACATATATAATATATTCTTTGACGTGCTCGTCTAAGAGATCTAGTATCTTAGAAGTTTTGGTACATCCCATTTATTCTCCTTGGTACGTATCAGTGCTATGCTGAAAGAAAGTACAACGAATATGAGTATATTTGTTTTGTCATATATGTTGTCTTTGTCTATGGACATTCTTAGTTGTGTTTTCCTAGTGCAAAAGAAGTTCAAAAATTGACAATTTCAACCCTTATTTGATAACATATTGCAAATAATGATCCAATACTACACATTTGAGGTCACATCATGGTTCCATTTTCGGTTGATAAATATTTGAATCTTGACAAATTTTTTATTGTTTTTATACTAGCTTCTTGATACTTATAACACGACTTATATTATTTGTAAACATTTTTTGATAGTTGTTAAATCATTCACGTTCTAGAGCTTTACTTTGTAATTATAACAAATGGTAATTTGACTTCACCGAACAATAAGCATGTCAAGGGTCTACTAGTTGATTATTGCACAGGGCTCATACATTAGTGTAGGTTAGCCAAATTATTGCAAACTACTCTCAGTGCATTATACAGCCTAACATCTATCCAATTTGGCGAGAAAGTCATGGACACCTATAATGGAAACTTTATGCATCAAGATCTATATAAATGTACTATTAGGGCACCCGCAGGTACCCTTGAATTTAAATTTTCTGGCGAGCGAATGTCTTTCAATTATACGAGCGAATGTCTTTCAATTATACGTTTTCCATGATAACTACGTTATAGTTGATGTTGCTAACAAATTCATTGTGCTATATATAGATATATCAGGAAGACTTTGTATTTGTAATTTTATTAAAGTGACTTTTCAATTCCTATTTCAAAGTGATCCATTGGGCTTTTCGATTACAAGGATATTGAACAAATGCTTAATGGAAAGAAATTAACAATAAATAATGTGGAATAAATAAATAAAGACATGATATTTTGAAGAAACTTTTCGTTAGTGATGAAAGCATCACATTGTAGGTCACTAGTTAGATCAAAATCAGCATAACTTTTGTTTCCAATGAGAAGCACTATTGACCATGTTGTCATTCGAGAAGAAGTACTAATGACTCATTTAATAATCAAATCTGTATTTGTTTGGTAGTATATGTGACCAAATTTTGATGTAACAGTTTTTTATCACCCTATGGTGATTATACTTATAAGGATATTTCTTGTGCAAAGAATGAATAAAAGAACATATATATGAAGTCTCATAAGCAAAAGGTTCTATGAGGATACCATATGAATGTCATTAATTCATTGATCATACTTGGTACTTGCTTAACCTAAATGACAATGCTTTTACTTATTTACACCAAATATGCAAAGAATCTCATCTTCTATTAACATATGGTGACAACGTTAGATGTATATCATGCATGACTTCAATAAAGGTCTCTTCTTTGCCAGGGAATGTTAGACCACCCATAGGATGAGCATAGCCAAACTCCTCTTCGGAGAGGTTCAACAAAGTCTGAAATGAACGATGTTTTAGATACGATAATGGAACTATATATCGCTTTCTTTTACTTTCTCCAACATATACTGAGAAGCAGCCTTTTGGTACGTCTACGACTGCTGGGGATGAAAGATATGCCGGAATCCCCTTCTTAGCATAGATGATTTTTGAAAATCTATGCGTTCCCATTATCACAGCTTAAGTTAACCTTGAAAATTAGTAACTAACTGATGGCAGAAGAAGTTGAATGTTCATGTAAAATCGGTATAGGTATAAATACAGGTCTAACTATTTACACAATCTGAAGGTGTAACTTTCAAGGGAATCGAAGGCGTTCAGTCCTATAAATAATTAGTTTGGACACTTCAGAGTAGACATATAATTCTTTGACGAGCTCGTCTAAGAGATCTAGTATCTTAGAATTTTGGTATATCCCATTTATTCTCCTTGGTACGTATCAGTGTTATGCTGAAAGAAAGTACGAGTATGAGTATATTTGTTTTGTCATATATGTTGTCTTTGTCTATGGACATTCTTAGTTGTGTTTTCCTAGTGCAAAAAAAGTTCAAAAATTGACAATTTCAACCCTTATTTGATAACATATTGCAAATATTGATCCAATACTACACATTTGAGGTCACATCATGGTTCTATTTTCGGTTGATAAATATTTGAATCTTGACAAATTTTTGATTGTTTTTGTACTAGCTTCTTGATACTTATAACATGACTTATAGTATTTGTAAACGTTTTTTGATAGTTGTTAAATCATTCACGTTCCAGAGCTTTACTTTGTAATTATAACAAATGGTAATTAGACTTCACCGAACAACAAGCATGTCAAGGGTCTACTAGTTTATTATTGCACAGGGCTCATACATTAGTGTAGGCTAGCCAAATTATTGCAAACTACTCTCAGTGCATTATACAGCCTAACATCTATCCAATTTGTCGAGAAAGTCATGGACACCTATAATGGAAACTTTATGAATCAAGATCTATATAAATGTACTATTCGGCACCATGGTACCGTGTAATTAAATTTTCAAGCGGCGAATGTCTTTCATTTATCGTTTTCCATGATAACTACTTTATCGTTGGTGTTGCTAACAAATTCATTGTGCTATATATAGATATATCAGGAAGACTTTGTATTTGTAATTTTATTACATGTAAAGTGACTTTTTAATTCCTATTTCAAAGTGATCCTTTAAGCTTTTCGATTACAAGGATATTGAACAAATGCTTAATGGAAAGAAATTAACAATAAATAATGTGGAATAAATAAATAAAGACATGATATTTTGAAGAAACTTTTCGTTAGTGACGAAAGCATCACATTGTAGGTCACTAGTTAGATCAAAATCAACATACCTTTTGTTTCCTATGAGAAGCACTATTGACCATGTTGTCATTCAAGAAGAAGTACTAATGACTCATTTAATAATGGGCTAATAACCTATTAAAGTATCATACTTGTCACAAAAAGCGATTCGACGTAGCAAACAAAAAATACCCCTTTGGCTATTTGACCCAACTATTTTATCCTTTATATGCATTTTATCACTTTTTAATCCGGTATCCGGTAAAAGCGTTTCTCTCACATCCACATCAAAAGCATCAACATTTCTGCCTAGTTGCCGACAACAACCTCCACATGGATGGTCACTTCATTTGCAAAAGAAACAAAACATGGGCACACACTTTACATGGGTCCAATGAAATCTATTGGGGTTCTCTGCGAATCACAAACTACAAATCAATGATCTTCTGACCACTGGGGTCAAGAACCCGTTTGGGGTTCATCGATCCACCGGGAAAAACGGTTTGGGTGCTTATCTTTTGATTGTTATGGCTTATTTAGTTTTGTCTCGAAACGAGATGCAAGAGTTGCTCCATTGTACATATGTCGGTTTGACATATGTCCGCTTCTTCGGGTTAGGTAAGAGGTGGTGATCGCTCCGAGAGCAAGGTTAAGAAGTGAAAGAGGGGAGGACAATCACGGATGCATGGAGTACAAGTGATTGAAGCAGTGTTGGGTTTTATATTGAAGTTGGTTTTAAGTTTGGAATAAAGTGTAGGAGCAAATAAGCGAATCTTTGAAACAAGTGCTATTGTTATTAAACATGTTTTTACACATGAACTAGATCTTCTTGTCATTTTATGTTTTCTTGGGTTTGTAAAAGTCAAGTGCTATCGATTGATGATGAGATCGATCTCGCTTCTTCGGGTTAGGTAAGAGGTGGTGACCGGAAATCGACGTGGTGATCGGGAGTAAGAGGTAAAATGCATATAAAGGACAAAATAGTTGGGTCAAATAGCCAAAAGGGTATTTTTTTATTTGCTACGTCGAACTGCTTTTTGTGACAAGTATGATGTTTTAATAGGTTATTTGCCCTTTAATAATCAAATCTGTATTTTTTTGGTATTATATGTGACCAAATTTTTATGAAACATTTTTTTATCACCCTATGGTGATTATACTAATAAGGATATTTCTTGTGCAAAGAATGAATAAAAGAACATATATATGAAGTCTAATAAGCAAAAGGTTCTATGAGGATACCATATGAATGTACATTAATTCATTGATCATACTTGGTACTTGCTTAACCTAAATGACAATGCTTTTACTTATTTACACCAAATATGCAAAGAATCTCATCTTCTATTAACATACAGTGACAACGTTAGATGTTTATCATGCATGACTTCAATAAAGGTCTCTTCTTTGCAAGGGAATGTTAGACCACCCATAGGATGAGCATAGCCAAACTCCTCTTCGGAGAGGTTCAACAAAGTCTGAAATGAACGATGTTTTAGATACGATAATGGAACTATATACCGCTTTCTTTTACTTTCTCCAACATATACTGAAAAGCAGCCTTTTGGTACATCTACGACTGCTGGGGATGAAAGATATGCCGGAATCCCCTTCTTAGCATAGATGATTTTTGAAAATCTATGCGTTCCCATTATCACAGCTTAAGTTAACCTTGAAAATTAGTAACTAACTGATGGCACAAAGGAGACACTTTTGAGTAAAGCAGAAGAAGTTGAATGTTCATGTAAAATCGGTATAGGTATAAATACAGGTCTAATTATTTACACAATCTGAAGGCGAAACTTTCAAGGGAATCGAAGGCGTCAAGTCCTATAAATAATTAGTTTGGACACTTCAGAGTAGACATATAATTCTTTGACGAGCTCGTCTAAGAGATCTAGTATCTTAGAAGTTTTGGTACATCCCATTTATTCTCCCTGGTGAAAGAAAGTACAACGAATATGAATGTATTTGTTTTGTCATATATTTTGTTTTTTTTTGGAAAAGGCATATTATAAAACAACAAAACAAAAACAGCCAAGCTAAACAAACCTTAGCCAAGGCCACCACAACACACTTACAAAAGAAATGAAATAGGCTCCCAACGAGATAACAGGGAGGGACCTCCAACACACCAAACACAAAGCTAAAACAACAACACTAAAAATACGAGGCCACAGAATTATAGACACGAACAGTAAGCCCAAACACCCCTACTAGTGTAAAAGACACTAGAAAGAGCAACATAAACAAACACTCTTCACGTCTATATCCCCCAACACACCAGGTGAATACCTAGACCAAACATCAACAACAGCAACTATGCCCCCAACTCTGAATCCTTTAAGCGTTCCATCGGATTAAAAACCCACGACTGCCACAGAACTGTACCTCTCTTAGCTCTTCTAGAGATCCACTCATAACACTTTAGTTGAATCCCCTGAAAAATCTTATTAGCATTGTGGACTTTTGCTTTAAACACTCGCTCATTACGAAAGTGCCATAACATATATCCAGTGATCCAAACAGTAGCTTGCCACGTCAATTTATTTTGACATGAAAAATGAGAGCCACCCACATGAGTCAATTTATTTTGTCATATATGTTGTATTTGTGTATGGACATTCTTTATTCTTAGTGTCGCCATCTTGGATATAGCATTAGAACGACCTCACGCTGATATTCTAACCTGATTTAAATATGCCTAATTACCTAGTTGTGTTTTCCTTGTGCTAAAAAAAGTTCAAAAATTGACAATTGCAACCCTTATTTGATAACATATGGCAAATAAAGATCCAATACTACACATTTCAGGTCACATAATGAATGGTTCCATTTTCGGTTGACAAATATTTGAATCTTGACAAATTTTTGGATTGTTTTTGTACTAGCTTCTTGATACTTATAACACGACTTGTAGTATTTGTAAACTTTTTGATATTTGTAAACTTTTTTTTTGATAGAGTAATTAGACTTCACCGAACAACAAGCATGTCAAGGGTTTACTTTGTGATTATTGCACCGAGCCCATAAAATATTGTATGTTAGCCAAATTATTGCAAACTTCTCTCAGTGCATTAGACATACAGCCTAACATCTGTCCATTTGGCGAAAGTCCTGTACACCTATAATGGAAAGTTTATGCATCAAGATCTATATAAATGTACTAGTCTCGCACCGCTGGTTGCAGCGGATACCGTGTAATTAAATTTTCGGCGGCGAATGTCTTCCGATTATCGTTTTCCATGATAACTACTTTATCGTTGGTGTTGCTAACAAATTCATTGTGCTATATATAGATATATCAGTAAGACTTTGTATTTGTAATTTTATTACGTGTAAAGTGTATTTTAATTCCTATTTCAAAGTGATCCACCGAGCTTTTCGATTACAAGGATATTGAACAAATGCTTAATGGAAAGAAATTAACAATAAATAAATAAAGACATGATAATTTGAAAAAACTTTTCATTAGTGAAGAAAGCATCACATTGTAGGTCACTAGTTAGATCAAAATCAGCATACCTTTTGTTTCCAATGAGAAGCACTATTGACCATATTGTCATTCAAGAAGAAGTACTAATGACTCATTTAATAATCAAATCTGTATTTGTTTCGTAGTATACGTGACCAAATTTTGATGAAACATTTTTTAATCACCCTATGGTGTTTACACTAATAAGGAAATTTCATGTGCAAAGAATGAATGAAAGAACATATATATGAAGTCTGATAAGTAAAAGGTTCTATGAGGATACCATATGAATGTACATTAATTCATTGATCATACTTGGTACTTACTAAACCTAAATGACAATGCTTTTACTTATTTACACGAAATATGTAAACAATCTCATCTTCTATTAACATACGGTGACAACGTTAGATGTATGTCATGCATGACTTCAATGAAGGTCTCTTCTTTGCAAGGGAATGTTAGACCACCCATAGGATGAGCATAGCCAAACTCCTCTTCGGAGAGGTTCAACAAAGTCTGAAATGCACGATGTTTTAGATACGATAATGGAACTATATATCGCTTTCTTTTACTTTCTCCAACATATACTGAGAAGCAGCCTTTTGGTACGTCTACGACTGCTGGGGATGAAAGATATGCCGGAATCCCCTTCTTAGCATAGATGATTTTTGAAAATCTATGCGTTCCCATTATCACAGCTTAAGTTAACCTTGAAAATTAGTAACTAACTGATGGCAGAAGAAGTTGAATGTTCATGTAAAATCGGTATAGGTATAAATACAGGTCTAACTATTTACACAATCTGAAGGTGTAACTTTCAAGGGAATCGAAGGCGTTCAGTCCTATAAATAATTAGTTTGGACACTTCAGAGTAGACATATAATTCTTTGACGAGCTCGTCTAAGAGATCTAGTATCTTAGAATTTTGGTATATCCCATTTATTCTCCTTGGTACGTATCAGTGTTATGCTGAAAGAAAGTACAACGAGTATGAGTATATTTGTTTTGTCATATATGTTGTCTTTGTCTATGGACATTCTTAGTTGTGTTTTCCTAGTGCAAAAAGTTCAAAATTGACAATTTCAACCCTTATTTGATAACATATTGCAAATATTGATCCAATACTACACATTTGAGGTCACATCATGGTTCTATTTTCGGTTGATAAATATTTGAATCTTGACAAATTTTTGATTGTTTTTGTACTAGCTTCTTGATACTTATAACATGACTTATAGTATTTGTAAACGTTTTTTGATAGTTGTTAAATCATTCACGTTCCAGAGCTTTACTTTGTAATTATAACAAATGGTAATTAGACTTCACCGAACAACAAGCATGTCAAGGGTCTACTAGTTTATTATTGCACAGGGCTCATACATTAGTGTAGGCTAGCCAAATTATTGCAAACTACTCTCAGTGCATTATACAGCCTAACATCTATCCAATTTGTCGAGAAAGTCATGGACACCTATAATGGAAACTTTATGAATCAAGATCTATATAAATGTACTATTCGGGCACCATGGTACCGTGTAATTAAATTTTCAAGCGAGCGAATGTCTTTCATTTATCGTTTTCCATGATAACTACTTTATCGTTGGTGTTGCTAACAAATTCATTGTGCTATATATAGATATATCAGGAAGACTTTGTATTTGTAATTTTATTACATGTAAAGTGACTTTTTAATTCCTATTTCAAAGTGATCCTTTAAGCTTTTCGATTACAAGGATATTGAACAAATGCTTAATGGAAAGAAATTAACAATAAATAATGTGGAATAAATAAATAAAGACATGATATTTTGAAGAAACTTTTCGTTAGTGACGAAAGCATCACATTGTAGGTCACTAGTTAGATCAAAATCAACATACCTTTTGTTTCCTATGAGAAGCACTATTGACCATGTTGTCATTCAAGAAGAAGTACTAATGACTCATTTAATAATGGGCTAATAACCTATTAAAGTATCATACTTGTCACAAAAAGCAGTTCGACGTAGCAAACAAAAAAAATACCCCTTTTGGCTATTTGACCCAACTATTTTATCCTTTATATGCATTTTATCACTTTTTAATCCGGTATCCGGTAAAAGCGTTTCTCTCACATCCACATCAAAAGCATCAACATTTCTGCCTTGTTGCCGACAACAACCTCCACATGGATGGTCACTTCATTTGCAAAAGAAACAAAAACATGGGCACACACTTTACATGGGTCCAATGAAATCTATTGGGGTTCTCTTTGCGAATCACAAACTACAAATCAATGATCTTCTGACCACTGGGGTCAAGAACCCGTTTGGGGTTCAATCGATCCAACGGGAAAAACGGTTTGGGTGCTTATCTTTTGATTGTTATGGCTTATTTAGTTTTGTCTCAAGAACTAGATGCAAGAGTTGCTCCATTGTACATATGTCAGTTTGACATATGTCCGCTTCTTTCGGGTTAGGTAAGAGGTGGTGATCGCTCCAGAGCAAGGTTAAGAAGTGAAAGAGGGGAGGACAATCACGGATGCATGGAGTACAAGTGATTGAAGCAAAGTGTTGGGTTTTATATTGAAGTTGGTTTTAAGTTTGGAATAAAGTGTAGGAGCAAATAAGCGAATCTTTGAAACAAGTGCTATTGTTATTAAACATGTTTTACACATGAACTAGATCTTCTTGTCATTTTATGTTTCTTGGGTTTGTAAAAGTCAAGTGCTATCAGTTGATGATGAGATCTGATGCTGCTTCTTTCGGGTTAGGTAAGAGGTGGTGACCGGGAAATCTGACGTGGTGACTGGGAGTAAGAGGTAAAATGCATATAAAGGACAAAATAGTTGGGTCAAATAGCCAAAAGGGGTATTTTTTTTATTTGCTACGTCGAACTGCTTTTTGTGACAAGTATGATGTTTTAATAGGTTATTTGCCCTTTAATAATCAAATCTGTATTTTTTTGGTATTATATGTGACCAAATTTTTATGAAACATTTTTTTATCACCCTATGGTGATTATACTAATAAGGATATTTCTTGTGCAAAGAATGAATAAAAGAACATATATATGAAGTCTAATAAGCAAAAGGTTCTATGAGGATACCATATGAATGTACATTAATTCATTGATCATACTTGGTACTTGCTTAACCTAAATGACAATGCTTTTACTTATTTACACCAAATATGCAAAGAATCTCATCTTCTATTAACATACAGTGACAACGTTAGATGTTTATCATGCATGACTTCAATAAAGGTCTCTTCTTTGCAAGGGAATGTTAGACCACCCATAGGATGAGCATAGCCAAACTCCTCTTCGGAGAGGTTCAACAAAGTCTGAAATGAACGATGTTTTAGATACGATAATGGAACTATATACCGCTTTCTTTTACTTTCTCCAACATATACTGAAAAGCAGCCTTTTGGTACATCTACGACTGCTGGGGATGAAAGATATGCCGGAATCCCCTTCTTAGCATAGATGATTTTGAAAATCTATGTTCCCATTATCACACTTAAGTTAACCTTGAAAATTAGTAACTAACTGATGGCACAAAGGAAACACTTTTGAGTAAAGCAGAAGAAGTTGAATGTTCATGTAAAATCGGTATAGGTATAAATACTGGTCTAATTATTTACACAATCAAGGCGAAACTTTCAAGGAATCAAGCGCCAAGTCCTATAAATAATTAGTTTGGACACTTCAGAGTAGACATATAATTCTTTGACGAGCTCGTCTAAGAGATCTAGTATCTTAGAAGTTTTGGTACATCCCATTTATTCTCCCCGGTGAAAGAAAGTACAACGAATATGAATGTATTTGTTTTGTCATATATTTTGTTTTTTTGGAAAAGGCATATTATAAAACAACAAAACAAAAACAGCCAAGCTAAACAAACCTTAGCCAAGGCCACCACAACACACTTACAAAAGAAATGAAATAGGCTCCCAACGAGATAACAGGGAAGGACCTCCAACACACCAAACACAAAGCTAAAACAACAACACTAAAAATACGAGGCCACAGAATTATAGACACGAACAGTAAGCCCAAACACCCCTACTAGTGTAAAAGACACTAGAAAGAGCAACATAAACAAACACTCTTCACGTCTATATCCCCCAACACTGTTAGAAACTCGAAGGCCTTTTAGGCTTATATTTGATGAAGAGGTTGTAAGTGAAATTTAGGAAGAGAGGAATATTATTGATTGCTTAAGCTTTGCTTGATTTGCTTCATTACAAATGCATCACCACAACACCTATTTATACTACTCCATGGAATGTTCTAGAGATGAGATATTTCCATGGATATTCTACTACGATCTAGATACTTCCTACATCATCTTGATTATTCCTAATACATCATCATCCTTATCCTAGTTCTAGATATTTCTATAACATTTAGCAACAATATTCTAGACATATCTATGGATATTTTCTAGGATTATTCTTTGTCGCTCTAAAAGCTTCCATACCATTCTACGACTTTCTAGAAGCTTCCACTATATGGGCTCGGACTAAATCAAGTTTACGATCCAACACCCCTTTAAACTTGATTTACCGACTCAAGCATCATTCGTTGTCTTGAAAAATCTTCTCGTTGATCGGCTTGGTGAGGATATCGCAACTTGGTTTTCGGACCTCGTATGTATCACTTGGACATCTTTCCTTGCAATGCACTCTCGAATAAAGTGATAACGAGTGTTGATATGCTTACTCGATCATGGTATACTGGATTTTAGCTAAGTCAATGGCGACTTGTTATCCACATAGATCTCGATCGCATCTTCTTGTTCCATGTGTAGCTCCTTTAGCATACTTCTAAGCCAAATGCGTGACATACACATGATGTTGCACTCGTACTCCGCTTCACAACTAGACAAAGTAACAATAGGTTGCTTCTTTGAAGACCATGTAAAAGCATTGTTACCTAGGAAGAATATGAATCTGTTGTACTTCTTCCATCGTCTTTGTCTCCGCATCAACATCGTCGCTATATCCAACCGACTTGAAGTCTTCACTTGTTGAATAAAACATTCGTAGTCTACGGTACCTTTGATATAACGGAGGATCCTCTTTGCAATCTCCAAATGCTTTGTCGTAGGCTCTTCCATGAAACGACTAATTAAACCAACCGCAAAGAGTATGTCGTCTTGTACATGTCAAATAGCGCAGACTTCCAACGAGACTCTTGAATTGAGTTGAGTCTACCGCTTCTCCTCCGTCATGCTTAGAAGGCTTTGCCTTATGTTCTATGGGGTGCCAACTGGATTGCACTTATCCATGCCAAACTTCTTTAATATATCCTTGGCATATCCTTCTTGACTTATGAAAATTCCATCATCCGTCGGTTCACCTCAATACCAAGATAATAAGACATAAGTCCTATGTCCGTCATCTCGAACTCTTTCGTCATTGAATTCTTGAGCTCATCAATCATACTCGAGAGTTTCTGTAAAGATCAAATCATCCACGCATACAAGCATTTGAAGCAAGATACTTGATTTGCAAATTTCACGTAAAGTGCATATTCACTTAGACATTTAGTAAAACCATGTTCTTGGAAATACTTGTCAATTCTAGTATTCCAAGCACGTGGTGCCTGCTAGACCATATAAGGCTTTCTTCAACCTTAGCACTTTACCTTCTTGCCTTTTGGCAATATATCCCTCTGGTTGCTCCACATAAACTTCTTCTTCAAGTCCATTCAAATCAAATGACTTTACATCCATTTGGTGGATCTTCCACCTATATTGAGCAAACAATAGCAATAATCATTCTAATAGTTTCTAAGCGAGCAACAGAGCAAATACCTCTTCGTAGTCAATACCATGCTTCGCTTGTAACCTTTTGCCACAAGTCTTGCCTTGTACTTTTCCACTTCGCCTTTGGCGTTTTCTTGGTCTTGTATACCCACTGACTCCAATAGCCTTTTGGCCTTTCGGAAGGGTCGTCAACTCCCACGTATCATTCTTCACTATTGACTTTATCTCCTCGTCCATGGCTTGTCTCCATTTCTTGCTTTTCATAGCCTCCTCAAAAACTAAAGGTTCACAATCAACGTATAAACAAGTAAGGGTTGTTTCGTCAGTTACCTCGTGGGCTTCCCGCAAACTTCTTGTCTTCGGTTCTCCTTCACTTGAACTTGAAGGTGATTCTTGGGTTGGAGTTGGACTTTGAGGTTGTTGGACTTCTTCACTTGATTCACCCGTCTCTTCTTCATCAGTCATAGGAAGAAAGTCATACCTTTCATTTTCCTTGATGCTCCAATCCCATGTCTCTTCTTCATCGAACTCCACGTCTCTACTCACTACCACCTTCCTTGTGATTGGATTATAGAGCTTATAACCTTTCGAATGCTTGTCGCACCCAACAAACACATGCTTCTCACTTCTATCATCAAGCTTCAATCGCCTTTGGCTGGGAACGTGGACATATGCTATGCTTCCGAATACCCTTAGGTGAGAGACGTTAGGCTTCATCCGTTCCATGCTTCTTGTGGAGTCTTGTTATCTAAACTCTTTGACGGACACCGGTTCAATAGATATCTTGACAATCAACCGCCTCGGCCCAAAACTCCTTTGGCATCTTCTTACTTTTCAACATGCTTGGACCATATTGAGAATGGTTCTATTCTTTCTCTCAACCACTCCATTTTGTTGTGGGGAGTAAGGAGTCGTTAGAAATCTCCGGATCCCATTATCCTCACAAAATTTGTTAAATTCTTTTGATAAAATTCTCCACCTCTATCGGATCTCATTGATTTAATTTTAAACCTTTCTTTTTCAACCATAGTTTTAAATGTTTTAAAAGTTTCAAAAGCTTGGGATTTTCTTTTAGAAAATATACCCAAGTTTTTCTTGAAAATCATCAATAAAGAGCATAAAGTAGAGATTCTTACTATAAGAGGGTGGAGTAATGGGACCACACAAATCCGTGTGAATTAGATGTAAAGGCTCCTTAGCTCTTGATGTCGCTTCTTTCGAACGAACTCCTAGCATGCTTCCCAAGAAGGCATCCTTCACACGCTTGATTGGGATGATCAATTTGATCTAACCCTTTCACCATTCCCTTTGAGGATAATAACTTTAAGTCACCAAAGTTTAAGTGCCCGATCTCATGTGCTAAAGCCACGAATGATCCTTCAAACAACTCTTTAAGCACTTAGCTTCATCATGTTGAATGTTTAGAAGGAACATTCGGTTTTTGGTCATAGGCACTTTTGCTATGAGCTTTCCTTCGGATTCCTTATTGTAGCACTACGATCCTTGAAATGAATATCGTAATTTTCTCTAAAAGTTGTCCCACGCTTAAAATATTACTTTTAAGATTGGGCACATTGTATACGTCCGAAATATATTGGTGACTTCCATCTTTAGCTCGGATAAGTATCTTACCTTTTCCTTTCACGGTGCCTTTGATTCGTCTCCAAAGGTGACGTTACCTTTACTTTCTTCCATCTCCACGAACAAGTCTTCTTCACCCGTCATATGGTTACTTGCAATGAATCTATATGCCATGGCTCTATCCTCTTCTTGTTCGTCATGTCTTGCCATTAGCAAGGTAAGCTCATCTCCGTCTTCTACCTCCACAAGATTAGCTTTTTCTTCCACTTGTCTTGAGCTAGTACACTCATTGGCATAATGACCATATTTACGACAGTTGTAACATTGTGTTTGGGGCTTACCTCTCTTTGAGATTGAAAGCTTCTCCCACGACCTCTTCGATATGAAGACCATTGGTTTTCATCTTCTTTGTTGACATCTTCTCGCCTCTTCCTCGCCCCTCGGCCTTGAAACCACCACGACCTCGAAAAGTACCGCGTCCTCGTCCTTGCTCCTTTCCATGTAGAAAGTTCTTTTCTCTTTCTTTGAAAGAGACCTTGAGTATAAAGCTTGCTCCAAGGGTTCTTTCCCTTCTTTTCTTCAACTTCTCTTCATGGGCTTGTAAAGATCCCATGAGTTGATCAATGGTCATTGAGTCTATGTCTTTGACTCTCTATGGCCACGACAATGTAATCAAAGCTTGGGGCAAAGAGCGAAGAATCTTTCTATCACCCTTGTGTCACTCAAGCTTTCACCATTCTCTTCATTTCATTTGAAATGGTCAAGACACGAGTGAAATAATCCGAAATGGTTTCGATTCCTCCATTTGGAGTTTTTCGAACTCTCCTCTAAGAGTTTGAAGACGTACCTTTTCACCTTGTCGATTCCTTTGAAAGCATTTTGAAGGATCTCCACGCTTCCTTGGAAGTAGTTGCGTTTGCAACTTTCTCAAACATCGCATCATCAAGACATTGATAGATGAGTGTAAAAGCACTTTGATCCTTCTTTCTTGCCTTTTGCAACTCCACCCTTTGGGGTGCATTCATGGAACTTTCATCATCTACTTTCTCAACACCTTTCTACAATCTCCCATACATCATGTGAACCGAGTAACGCCTTCATTCGAATGCACCAACTACCATAGTTGTCTTTGGTAAGACGAGGATATTGGAACAAGTTCATCATGCTTGACATCGTGATCTTCTAGCTCGATACCAATTTGTTAGAAACTCGAAGGCCTTTTAGGCTTATATTTGATGAAGAGGTTGTAAGTGAAATTTAGGAAGAGAGGAATATTATTGATTGCTTAAGCTTTGCTTGATTTGCTTCATTACAAATGCATCACCACAACACCTATTTATACTACTCCATGGAATGTTCTAGAGATGAGATATTTCCATGGATATTCTACTACGATCTAGATACTTCCTACATCATCTTGATTATTCCTAATACATCATCATCCTTATCCTAGTTCTAGATATTTCTATAACATTTAGCAACAATATTCTAGACATATCTATGGATATTTTCTAGGATTATTCTTTGTCGTTCTAAAATCTTCCATACCATTCTACGACTTTCTAGAAGCTTCCACTATATGGGCTCGGACTAAATCAAGTTTACGATCCAACAAACACACCAGGTGAATACCTAGACCAAACATCAACAACAGCAACTATGCCCCCAACTCTGAATCCTTTAAGCGTTCCATCGGATTAAAAACCCACGACTGCCACGTAACTGCACCTCTCTTAGCTCTTCTAGAGATCCACTCATAACACTTTAGTTGAATCCTCGAAAATCTTATTAGCATTGTGGACTTTTGCTTTAAACACTCGCTCATTACGAAAGTGCCATAACATATATCCGATGATCCAAAAAGAGCTTGCCACGTCAATTTATTTTGACATGAAAATGAGAGCCACCCACATGAGTCAATTTATTTTGTCATATATGTTGTATTTGTGTATGGACATTCTTTATTCTTAGTGTCGCCATCTTGGATATAGCATTAGAACGACCTCACGCTGATATTCTAACCTGATTTAAATATGACTAATTACCTAGTTGTGTTTTCCTTGTGCTAAAAAAAGTTCAAAAATTGACAATTGCAACCCTTATTTGATAACATATGGCAAATAAAGATCCAATACTACACATTTCAGGTCACATAATGAATGGTTCCATTTTCGGTTGACAAATATTTGAATCTTGACAAATTTTTGGATTGTTTTTGTACTAGCTTCTTGATACTTATAACACGACTTGTAGTATTTGTAAACTTTTTTTGATATTTGTAAACTTTTTTTTTGATAGAGTAATTAGACTTCACCGAACAACAAGCATGTCAAGGGTTTACTTTGTGATTATTGCACCGAGCCCATAAAATATTGTATGTTAGCCAAATTATTGCAAACTTCTCTCAGTGCATTAGACATACAGCCTAACATCTGTCCATTTGGCGAGAAAGTCCTGTACACCTATAATGGAAAGTTTATGCATCAAGATCTATATAAATGTACTAGTCTCGTACCCGCGGGTTGCAGCAGCGGATACCCGTGTAATTAAATTTTCTGGCGAGCGAATGTCTTCCGATTATACGTTTTCCATGATAACTACTTTATCGTTGGTGTTGCTAACAAATTCATTGTGCTATATATAGATATATCAGTAAGACTTTGTATTTGTAATTTTATTACGTGTAAAGTGTATTTTTAATTCCTATTTCAAAGTGATCCACTGAGCTTTTCGATTACAAGGATATTGAACAAATGCTTAATGGAAAGAAATTAACAATAAATAAATAAAGACATGATAATTTGAAAAAACTTTTCATTAGTGAAGAAAGCATCACATTGTAGGTCACTAGTTAGATCAAAATCAGCATACCTTTTGTTTCCAATGAGAAGCACTATTGACCATATTGTCATTCAAGAAGAAGTACTAATGACTCATTTAATAATCAAATCTGTATTTGTTTCAGTAGTATACGTGACCAAATTTTGATGAAACATTTTTAATCACCCTATGGTGTTTACACTAATAAGGAAATTTCATGTGCAAAGAATGAATGAAAGAACATATATATGAAGTCTGATAAGTAAAAGGTTCTATGAGGATACCATATGAATGTACATTAATTCATTGATCATACTTGGTACTTACTAAACCTAAATGACAATGCTTTTACTTATTTACACGAAATATGTAAACAATCTCATCTTCTATTAACATACGGTGACAACGTTAGATGTATGTCATGCATGACTTCAATGAAGGTCTCTTCTTTGCAAGGGAATGTTAGACCACCCATAGGATGAGCATAGCCAAACTCCTCTTGGTGAGGTTCAACAAAGTCTGAAATGCACGATGTTTTAGATACGATAATGGAACTATATATCGCTTTCTTTTACTTTCTCCAACATATACTGAGAAGCAGCCTTTTGGTACGTCACGACTGCTGGGGATGAAAGATATGCGGAATCCCTTCTTAGCATAGATGATTTTGAAAATCTATGTTCCCATTATCACAGCTTAAGTTAACCTTGAAAATTAGTAACTAACTGATGGCAGAAGAAGTTGAATGTTCATGTAAAATCGGTATAGGTATAAATACAGGTCTAACTATTTACACAATCTGAAGGTGTAACTTTCAAGGGAATCGAAGGCGTTCAGTCCTATAAATAATTAGTTTGGACACTTCAGAGTAGACATATAATTCTTTGACGAGCTCGTCTAAGAGATCTAGTATCTTAGAATTTTGGTATATCCCATTTATTCTCCTTGGTACGTATCAGTGTTATGCTGAAAGAAAGTACAACGAGTATGAGTATATTTGTTTTGTCATATATGTTGTCTTTGTCTATGGACATTCTTAGTTGTGTTTTCCTAGTGCAAAAAAAGTTCAAAAATTGACAATTTCAACCCTTATTTGATAACATATTGCAAATATTGATCCAATACTACACATTTGAGGTCACATCATGGTTCTATTTTCGGTTGATAAATATTTGAATCTTGACAAATTTTTGATTGTTTTTGTACTAGCTTCTTGATACTTATAACATGACTTATAGTATTTGTAAACGTTTTTTGATAGTTGTTAAATCATTCACGTTCCAGAGCTTTACTTTGTAATTATAACAAATGGTAATTAGACTTCACCGAACAACAAGCATGTCAAGGGTCTACTAGTTTATTATTGCACAGGGCTCATACATTATTGTAGGCTAGCCAAATTATTGCAAACTACTCTCAGTGCATTATACAGCCTAACATCTATCCAATTTGTCGAGAAAGTCATGGACACCTATAATGGAAACTTTATGAATCAAGATCTATATAAATGTACTATTCGGGCACCCGCGGGTACCCGTGTAATTAAATTTTCTGGCGAGCGAATGTCTTTCATTTATACGTTTTCCATGATAACTACTTTATCGTTGGTGTTGCTAACAAATTCATTGTGCTATATATAGATATATCAGGAAGACTTTGTATTTGTAATTTTATTACATGTAAAGTGACTTTTTAATTCCTATTTCAAAGTGATCCTTTAAGCTTTTCGATTACAAGGATATTGAACAAATGCTTAATGGAAAGAAATTAACAATAAATAATGTGGAATAAATAAATAAAGACATGATATTTTGAAGAAACTTTTCGTTAGTGACGAAAGCATCACATTGTAGGTCACTAGTTAGATCAAAATCAACATACCTTTTGTTTCCTATGAGAAGCACTATTGACCATGTTGTCATTCAAGAAGAAGTACTAATGACTCATTTAATAATGGGCTAATAACCTATTAAAGTATCATACTTGTCACAAAAAGCAGTTCGACGTAGCAAACAAAAAAATACCCCTTTTGGCTATTTGACCCAACTATTTTATCCTTTATATGCATTTTATCACTTTTTAATCCGGTATCCGGTAAAAGCGTTTCTCTCACATCCACATCAAAAGCATCAACATTTCTGCCTTGTTGCCGACAACAACCTCCACATGGATGGTCACTTCATTTGCAAAAGAAACAAAAACATGGGCACACACTTTACATGGGTCCAATGAAATCTATTGGGGTTCTCTTTGCGAATCACAAACTACAAATCAATGATCTTTACAGCCACTTGGGGTCAAGAACCCGTTTGGGGTTCAGTCGATCCACTGGGAAAAACGGTTTGGGTGCTTATCTTTTGATTGTTATGGCTTATTTAGTTTTGTCTCAGTAACGAGATGCAAGAGTTGCTCCATTGTACATATGTCAGTTTGACATATGTCTGCTTCTTTCGGGTTAGGTAAGAGGTGGTGACTGCTCCAGGAGCAAGGTTAAGAAGTGAAAGAGGGGGAGGACAATCACAGATGCATGGAGTACAAGTGATTGAAGCAGTGTTGGGTTTTATATTGAAGTTGGTTTTAAGTTTGGAATAAAGTGTAGGAGCAAATAAGCAGAATGCTGAAACAAGTGCTATTGTTATTAAACATGTTTTTACACATGAACTAGATCTTCTTGTCATTTTTATGTTTTACTGGGTTTGTAAAAGTCAAGTGCTATCAGTTGATGATGAGATCTGATGCTGCTTCTTTCGGGTTAGGTAAGAGGTGGTGACCGGGAAATCTGACGTGGTGACTGGGAGTAAGAGGTAAAATGCATATAAAGGACAAAATAGTTGGGTCAAATAGCCAAAAGGGGTATTTTTTTTATTTGCTACGTCGAACTGCTTTTTGTGACAAGTATGATGTTTTAATAGGTTATTTGCCTTTAATAATCAAATCGTATTTTTTGGTATTATATGTGACCAAATTTTATGAAACATTTTTATCACCCTATGGTGATTATACTAATAAGGATATTTCTTGTGCAAAGAATGAATAAAAGAACATATATATGAAGTCTAATAAGCAAAAGGTTCTATGAGGATACCATATGAATGTACATTAATTCATTGATCATACTTGGTACTTGCTTAACCTAAATGACAATGCTTTTACTTATTTACACCAAATATGCAAAGAATCTCATCTTCTATTAACATACAGTGACAACGTTAGATGTTTATCATGCATGACTTCAATAAAGGTCTCTTCTTTGCAAGGGAATGTTAGACCACCCATAGGATGAGCATAGCCAAACTCCTCTTCGGAGAGGTTCAACAAAGTCTGAAATGAACGATGTTTTAGATACGATAATGGAACTATATACCGCTTTCTTTTACTTTCTCCAACATATACTGAAAAGCAGCCTTTTGGTACATCTACGACTGCTGGGGATGAAAGATATGCCGGAATCCCCTTCTTAGCATAGATGATTTTTGAAAATCTATGCGTTCCCATTATCACAGCTTAAGTTAACCTTGAAAATTAGTAACTAACTGATGGCACAAAGGAGACACTTTTGAGTAAAGCAGAAGAAGTTGAATGTTCATGTAAAATCGGTATAGGTATAAATACAGGTCTAATTATTTACACAATCTGAAGGCGAAACTTTCAAGGGAATCGAAGGCGTCAAGTCCTATAAATAATTAGTTTGGACACTTCAGAGTAGACATATAATTCTTTGACGAGCTCGTCTAAGAGATCTAGTATCTTAGAAGTTTTGGTACATCCCATTTATTCTCCTGGTGAAAGAAAGTACAACGAATATGAATGTATTTGTTTTGTCATATATTTTTTTTTTTTGGAAAAGGCATATTATAAAACAACAAAACAAAAACAGCCAAGCTAAACAAACCTTAGCCAAGGCCACCACAACACACTTACAAAAGAAATGAAATAGGCTCCCAACGAGATAACAGGGAGGGACCTCCAACACACCAAACACAAAGCTAAAACAACAACACTAAAAATACGAGGCCACAGAATTATAGACACGAACAGTAAGCCCAAACACCCCTACTAGTGTAAAAGACACTAGAAAGAGCAACATAAACAAACACTCTTCACGTCTATATCCCCCAACACACCAGGTGAATACCTAGACCAAACATCAACAACAGCAACTATGCCCCCAACTCTGAATCCTTTAAGCGTTCCATCGGATTAAAAACCCACGACTGCCACAGAACTGTACCTCTCTTAGCTCTTCTAGAGATCCACTCATAACACTTTAGTTGAATCCCCTGAAAAATCTTATTAGCATTGTGGACTTTTGCTTTAAACACTCGCTCATTACGAAAGTGCCATAACATATATCCAGTGATCCAAACAGTAGCTTGCCACGTCAATTTATTTTGACATGAAAATGAGAGCCACCCACATGAGTCAATTTATTTTGTCATATATGTTGTATTTGTGTATGGACATTCTTTATTCTTAGTGTCGCCATCTTGGATATAGCATTAGAACGACCTCACGCTGATATTCTAACCTGATTTAAATATGCCTAATTACCTAGTTGTGTTTTCCTTGTGCTAAAAAAAGTTCAAAAATTGACAATTGCAACCCTTATTTGATAACATATGGCAAATAAAGATCCAATACTACACATTTCAGGTCACATAATGAATGGTTCCATTTTCGGTTGACAAATATTTGAATCTTGACAAATTTTTGGATTGTTTTTGTACTAGCTTCTTGATACTTATAACACGACTTGTAGTATTTGTAAACTTTTTTTGATATTTGTAAACTTTTTTTTTTTGATAGAGTAATTAGACTTCACCGAACAACAAGCATGTCAAGGGTTTACTTTGTGATTATTGCACCGAGCCCATAAAATATTGTATGTTAGCCAAATTATTGCAAACTTCTCTCAGTGCATTAGACATACAGCCTAACATCTGTCCATTTGGCGAGAAAGTCCTGTACACCTATAATGGAAAGTTTATGCATCAAGATCTATATAAATGTACTAGTCTCGTACCCGCGGGTTGCAGCAACGGATACCCGTGTAATTAAATTTTCTGGCGAGCGAATGTCTTCCGATTATACGTTTTCCATGATAACTACTTTATCGTTGGTGTTGCTAACAAATTCATTGTGCTATATATAGATATATCAGTAAGACTTTGTATTTGTAATTTTATTACGTAAAGTGTATTTTAATTCCTATTTCAAAGTGATCCACTGAGCTTTTCGATTACAAGGATATTGAACAAATGCTTAATGGAAAGAAATTAACAATAAATAAATAAAGACATGATAATTTGAAAAAACTTTTCATTAGTGAAGAAAGCATCACATTGTAGGTCACTAGTTAGATCAAAATCAGCATACCTTTTGTTTCCAATGAGAAGCACTATTGACCATATTGTCATTCAAGAAGAAGTACTAATGACTCATTTAATAATCAAATCTGTATTTGTTTCGTAGTATACGTGACCAAATTTTGATGAAACATTTTTTAATCACCCTATGGTGTTTACACTAATAAGGAAATTTCATGTGCAAAGAATGAATGAAAGAACATATATATGAAGTCTGATAAGTAAAAGGTTCTATGAGGATACCATATGAATGTACATTAATTCATTGATCATACTTGGTACTTACTAAACCTAAATGACAATGCTTTTACTTATTTACACGAAATATGTAAACAATCTCATCTTCTATTAACATACGGTGACAACGTTAGATGTATGTCATGCATGACTTCAATGAAGGTCTCTTCTTTGCAAGGGAATGTTAGACCACCCATAGGATGAGCATAGCCAAACTCCTCTTCGGAGAGGTTCAACAAAGTCTGAAATGCACGATGTTTTAGATACGATAATGGAACTATATATCGCTTTCTTTTACTTTCTCCAACATATACTGAGAAGCAGCCTTTCGGTACATCTATGACTGCTGGTGATGAAAGATATGCCGGACTGGGCGGAGCCAGAAAATATTTTAAGGGGGGGCAAAAAAGTTTTTTTTTTCTTTTTTTTTTCTTTCTTTTTTTTTTTTTTTTTAAATAGAACGAGCAAGGTTGAATTAGTTGAAAACCCCTTCTCTTTTGAACATAAATCACTTAAAACGATGTTGTCGTCGTAAATTTCTTGAAAGAAAAACATCAATTATCTTATCGTATTCAATAACTACTAAAAAATATCACCCGATTATGGAAAACTTATGATGAGTAACTAAAAGCATATTTGTAAATCTTGACACTATGTATGAACAAGTATAACTAACATATATTTTAAAATGTTATTAATAAAGGATAATTTTTCTAGCTATAAAATGACTTCAGTGGTCTTCTTTTATTGAACTAAACTTCCATTGTCCATCATAGATAATACGGAGTATGGTGTAGTGTGAAAAAATAAATGAAATTTGTTGAACATGTAAAACAACCAAAAAAACCCAACAGTTTATATTTTTGAAAAACGCTACATAGATAATCATTTTCTTTTCTTCTAAAAATGAGTCCATTTCAACTTGTCAACTGCAACCCACGTGGTGTGATCTGACACAGCCACACAACAAATATATAAAATTATTCTTTTCATTTATTTCTCTTCAGTGTCGTCTACTCGTCTTCTACCTCCATTGTTTAAAAAAAAGCTTCAATATCCCAAAAATAGCGTTTTGAGTTTATCTTCTTCGATATTTCAAAAAATAAAACATGCAGTTCAAAAAATGGTCTAAAACTTGATTTTGACTTTCAAATTAGAAGAGGGCAGACAATTTCTAGGGGGGCAAATCCAACAAATACCTCAATATATCAAAAAATATACACTACAAGTTTTTGGGTTAGGGGGGGCACTTGCCCACCGTGACCCCCCCGTGGCTCCGCCTCTGTTCCCTTCTTAGCATAGATGATTTTTGAAATTCTAAGCGTTCCCATTATCACAGCTTAAGTTAACCTTGAAAATTAGTAACTAACTGATGGCACAAAGGAGACACTTTTGAGTAAAGCAGAAGAAGTTGAATGTTCATGTAAAATAGGTATAGGTACAAATACAGGTCTAATTATTTACACAATCTGAAGGTGAAACTTTCAAGGGAATCGAAGGCGTCAACTCCTATAAATAATTAGTTTGGACACTTCAGAGTAGACATATAATTCTTTGACGAGCTCGTCTAAGAGATCTAGTATCTTAGAAGTTTTGGTACATCCCATTTATTCTCCTTGGTACGTATCAATGTTATGCTGAAAGAAAGTACAATGAATATGAGTATATTTGTTTTGTCATATATGTTGTCTTTGTCTATGGACATTCTTAGTTGTGTTTTCCTAGTGCAAAAAAAGTTCAAAAATTGACAATTTCAATCCTTATTTGATAACATATTGCAAATAATGATCCAATACTACACATTTGAGGTCACATCATGGTTCCATTTTTGGTTGATAAATATTTGAATCTTGACAAATTTTTGATTGTTTTTGTACTAGCATCTTGATGCAAACTAATCTCAGTGCATAGCTTAACATCTATCCAATTTGGCGAGAGAGTCATGGACACCTATAATGGAAACTTTATGCATCAAGATCTATATAAATTTACAAGTCGGGTACCTGCGGGTACCCGTGTAACTAAATTTTCTGGCGAGCGAATGTCTTTCGATTATACGTTTTCCAAGATAACTACTTTGTCGTTGGTGTTGCTAACAAATTCATTGTGCTATATATAGATATATCAGGAAGACTTTGTATTTGTAATTTTATTACATGTAAAGTGACTTTTTAATTCCTATTTCAAAGTGATCCATTGAGCTTTTCGATTACAAGGATATTGAACAAATGCTTAATGGAAAGAAATTAACAATAAATAATGTGGAATAAATAAATAAAGACATGATATTTTGAAGAAACTTTTCGTTATTGACGAAAGCATCACATTGTAGGTCACTCAGGGACGGAGCTGGGGGTGCCCGCGGGTGCACGTGCACCCCATGGAATTTTTCGATATAGTGTTAATTTTTGAAAAAAATTATCGATTTTTTAAAAATGTATCTTAAATGCACCGGGTGCATCAAAATGTGTTTCTAGTATTATTTAGTTAGTTTAATTACAAATAAAAAATATATATATAATATATATAGAATTTTGTAAAAGCCCCAATATGACAAAAGCCCAAAGATAAAACAAATTTAATAAATTAAAGCACAAAAGCCCAAAGATGATACAAATGTTTCCGGAGGTTCTTAAGGTTCTTCACTATGTTGAGGAAGAGGGTGATATTATCTCTAACCGTGGAACAGCTTCTGGTCTTATAAAGTATTTCAAAACACTTGATTTTGTGTTTTTATTGTACTTGTTGTTGCATATAATGGGGCTTACTAATACATTGTCACAACATCTTCAGAAGAGCGATCAAACGATCTTAGAGGCCGTTTCATTGGTAAAAGGAACTAAAAGAGCATTGCAAGAGTATAGGGCAACGGGTTTTCCTTCACTTTTGAAGAATGTAACTTCATTTTGTGGTAAACATGATATTGAGATGGTAAATATGGTTGACTTTCATTCAAGAGGCCGAAAGGATAGAATTACAAATCAACATGATTTCGAGGTCGATATATTCAACACTATTATGGATATGCAAATTCAAGAGTTTGGAGATCGTTTTAGTGAGAGAAGCACCGATTTACTTGATTATATGGCGGCGTTGAGCCCGCATGATTCATTTTCAGAATTTAGTATATCAAAGTTAGTGAAACTTTGTGAGATGTATCCGCGTGATTTTACTTATATGGAAAGGTTAAATCTTCCTACAGAACTTGAAGTCTATTATCAGATCATGCGTAACGATAAAGATTTCGCTAACTTGGAGAGTATTGCCAAACTTGCTGAGAAGATGGTGGATAAGAAAAAGCATACATCTTATCCTTTGGTTTATCGGTTGTTGAAGTTGGCTTTAGTCTTGCATGTTGCTACTGCTACGGTTGAAAGATGATTTTCTAAAATGAAGCTCATTAAAACTGATTTGCGTAATCGGATGGGCGATTATTATTTTAACAGCGCTTTAACTTGTGCCATAGAGAAAGAAAAACTTATTAATGTTAAAAATGAGGGTGTACGTAAGCGTTTTTTTGCTATGGGAGATCGTAGAATCACTAATTAAAAGGTAATATGTTCATTTATTTATCGTTTTTATGAAATCTTCGTTTTATTCCACTTTTTAACTCTATTATATTATGGTTCAAAAAAATTTGTGCACCCAGTCATATTTGTTCCTGGCTCCGTCACTGAGGTCACTAGTTAGATCAAAATCAGCATACCTTTTGTTTCCTATGAGAAGCACTATTGACCATGTTGTCATTCAAGAAGAAGTACTAATGACTCATTTAATAATCAAATCTGTATTTGTTTGGTAGTAGATGTGACCAAATTTTGATGAAACATTTTTTTATCACCCTATGGTGATTATACTAATAAGGATATTTCTTGTGCAAAGAATGAATAAAAGAACATATATATGAAGTCTGATAAGCAAAAGGTTCTATGAGGATACCATATGAATGTACATTAATTCATTGATCATACTTGGTACTTACTTAACCTAAATGACAATGCTTTTATTTATTTACACCAAATATGCAAAGAATCTCATCTTCTATTAACATATGGTGACAACGTTAGATATATATCATGCATGACTTCAATAAAGGTCTCTTCTTTGCAAGGGAATGTTAGACCACCCATAGGATGAGCATAGCCAAACTCCTCTTCGAAAAGGTTCAACAGAGTCTGAAATGAAAGTTGTTTTAGATACGATAATGGAACTATATATCGCTTTCTTTTACTTTCCCCAACATATACTGAGAAGCAGCCTTTTGGTGCATCTATGACTGCTGGGGATGAAAGATATGCCGGACTCCCCTTCTTAGCATAGATGATTTTTGAAATTCAATGCGTTCCCATGATCACAGTTTAAGTTAACCTCGAAAATTAGTAACTAACTGATGGCACAAAGGAGACACTTTTGAGTGAAGCAAAAGAAGCTGAATGTTCATGTAAAATCGGTATAGGTATAAATACATGTCTAATTATTTACACAATCTGAAGGTGAAACTTTCAAGGGAATCGAAGGCGTCAAGTCCTATAAATAATTAGTTTGGACACTTCAGAGCGGACATATAATTCTTTGACGAGCTCGTCTAAGAGATCTAGTATCTTAGAAGTTTTGGTACATCCCATGTATTCTCTTTGGTACGTATCACTGTTATGTTGAAAGAAAGTACAACGAATATGAATCTATTTGTTTTGTCATATATTTTGTATTTGTCTATGGACATTCTTAGTGTGGCCATCTTGGATATAGCATTAGAACGACCTGACGCTGATATTCTAACCTTATTTAAATATGCCTAATTACCTAGTTGTGTTTTCCTTGTGCTAAAAAAAGTTCAAAATTTGATAATTGCAACCCCTATTTGATAACATATGGCAAATAAAGATCCAATACTACACATTTCAGGTCAGATAATGGTTCCATTTTCGGTTGATAAATATTTGAATCCTGACAAATTTTTTATTGTTTTTGTACTAGCTTCTTGATACTTATAACACGACTTGTAGTATTTGTAAACTTTTTTTGATAGTTGTTAAATCATTCATGTTCCAAAGCTTTACTTTGTAATAAAACGTAGTAATTTGACTTCACCAAACAACAAGCATGTCAAGGGTTTACTTTGTGATTATTGCACCGAGCCCATAAAATACTGTATGTTAGCCAAATTATTGCAAACTTCTCTCAGTGCATTAGACATACAGCCTAACATTTGTCCAATTTGGCGAGAAAGTCCTGGACACCTATAATGGAAAGTTTATGCATCAATATCTATATAAATGTACTAGTCTGGTACCCGTGGGTTGCAGCAGCGGGTACCCGTGTAATTAAATTTTCTGCAGAGCGAATGTCTTTTGATTATACATTTTCCATGATAACTACTTTATCGTTGGTGTTGCTAACAAATTCATTGTGCTATATATAGATATATCAGGAAGACTTTGTATTTGTAATTTTATTACGTTTAAAGTGACTTTTTAATTCCTATTTCAGAGTGATCCATTGAGCTTTTCGGTTAAAAGGATATTGAATAAATGCTTAATGGAAAGAAATTAACAATAAATAAATGTGGAATATTTAAATAAAGACATGATAATCTGAAAAAACTTTTCATTAGAGACGAAAGCATCACATTGTAGGTCACTAGTTAGATCAAAATCAGCATACCTTTTGTTTCCAATGAGAAGCACTATTGACCATATTGTCATTCAAGAAGAAGTACTAATGACTCAGTTAATAATCAAATCTGCATAAATCTTTATTTGTTTCTTAGTATACGTGACCAAATTTTGATGAAACATTTGTTATCACCCTATGGTGTTTACACTAATAAGGATATTTCTTGTGGAAAGAATGAATGAAAGAACATATATATGAAGTCTGAAAAGCAAAAGGTTCTAAGAGGATACCATATGAATGTTCATTAATTCATTGATCATACTTGGTACTTACTAAACCTAAATGACAATGCTTTTACTAAATTACACCAAATATGTAAACAATCTCATCTTCTATTAACATACGGTGACAACGTTAGATATATATCATGCATGACTTCAATGAAGGTCTCTTCTTTGCAAGGGAATGTTAGACCACCCATAGGATGAGCATAGCCAAACTCCTCTTCGGAGAGGTTCAACAAAGTCTGAAATGAACGATGTTTTAGACACGATAATGGAACTATATATCGCTTTCTTTTACTTTCTCCAACATATACTGAGAAGCACCCTTTTGGTGCATCTATGACTGCTGGGGATGAAAGATATGCCGGACTCCCCTTCTTAGCATAGATGATTTTTGAATTTCTATGTATTCCCATTATCACAGCTTAAGTTAACCTCAAAAATTAGTAACAACAGATGGCACAAAGGAGACACTTTTGAGTAAAGCAGAAGAAGTTTGATGTTCATGTAAAATCGGTATAGGTATAAATACAGGTCTAATTATTTACACAATCTGAAGGTGAAACTTTCAAGGGAATCGAAGGTGTCAAGTCCTATAAATAATTAGGTTGGACACTTCAGAGTAGACATTTAATTCTTTGACGAGCTCGTCTTAGAGATCTAGTATCTTAGAAGTTTTGGTACATCCCATGTATTCTCCTTGGTACGTGTCAGTGTTATGCTGAAGGAATTACAATGAATATGAGTATATTTGTTTTTTCATATATGTTGGCTTTGTCTACGGACATTCTTAGTCGTGTTTTCCTTGTGCAAAAAAAGTTCAAAAATTGACAATTTCAACCCTTATTTGATAACATATTACTACACATTTGAGGTCACATCATGTTTCCATTTTCGGTTTATAAATATTTGAATCTTGACAAATTTTTGATTGTTTTTGTACTAGCTTCTTGATACTTATAACACGACTTATAGTATTTGTAAACGTTTTTTGATAGTTGTTAAATCATTCACGTTCCAGAGCTTTACTTTTTAATTATAACAAATGGTAATTAGACTTCACCGAACAACAAGCATGTCAAGGGTCTACTTGTTGATTATTGCACAGGGCTCATAAAATACTGTATGTTAGCCAAATTATTGCAAACTACTCTCACTGCATTATACAGCCTAACATCTGTCCAATTTGGCGAGAAAGTCCTGGACACCTATAATGGAAACTTTATGCATCAAGATCTATATAAATGTACTAGTCGGGTATCCGCGGGTTGCAGCAGCGGGTACCTGTGTAATTTAATTTTCTGGCGAGCGAATGTCTTTTGATTATACGTTTTCCATGATAACTACTTTATCGTTGGTGTTGCTAACAAAATCATTGTGCTACATATAGATATATCACGAAGACTTTGTGTTTGTAATGTTATTACGTGAAAAGTGACTTTTTAATTCCTATTTCATAATGATCCATTGAGCTTTTCGATTACAAGGATATTGAACAAATGCTTAATGGAAAGAAATTAACAATAAATAAATGTGGAATAAATAAATAAAGACATGATAATTTGAAGAAACTTTTCATTAGTGACGAAAGCATCACATTGTAGGTCACTAGTTAGATAAAAATCAGCACACCTTTTGTTTCCAATGAGAAGCACTATTGACCATGTTGTCATTCAAGAAGAAGTACTAATGACTCATTTAATAATCAAATCTGTATTTTTTTGGTAGTATATGTGACCAAATTTTGATGAAACATTTTTTTATCACCCGATGGTGTTTACACTGATAAGGATATTTCTTGTGCAAAGAATGAATGAAAGAACATATATATGAAGTCTGATAAAGCAAAAGGTTCTATGAGGATACCATATAAATGTACATTAATTCATTGATCATACTAGCTATTTACTAAACCTAAATGACAATGCTTTTACTTGTTTACACCAAATATGCAAAGAATCTCATCTTCTATTATCATACGGTGACAACGTTAGATGTATATCATGCATGACCTCAATGAAGGTCTCTTCTTTGCAAGGGAATGTTAGACCACCCATAGGATGAGCATAGCCAAACTCCTCTTCGGAAAGGTTCAACAGAGTCTGAAAAGAACGATGTTTTAGATACGATAATGGAACTATATATCGCTTTCTTTTACTTTCACCAACATATACTGAGAAGCATCCTTTTGGTACATCTATGACTGCTGGGGATGAAAGATATGCCAGACTCCCCTTCTTAGCATAGATGATTTTTGAAAATCTATGCGTTCCCATGATCACAGTTTAACTTAACCTCGAAAATTAGTAACTAACTGATGGCATAAAAGAGACACTTTTGAGTGAAGAGTAAGAAGTTGAGTGTTCATGTAAAATCGGTATAGGTATAAATACAGGTCTAGTTATTTACACAATCTGAAGGTGAAACTTTCAAGGGAATCGAAGGCGTCAAGTCCTATAAATAATTAGTTTGGACACTTCAGAGTATACATATAATTCTTTGACGAGCTCGTCTAACACATCTAGTATCTTAGAAGTTTTGGTACATCCCATGTATTCTCCTTGGTACGTATCGCTGTTATGTTGAAAGAAAGTACAACGAATAAGAATATATTTGTTTTGTCATATATGTTGTCTTTGTCTATGGACATTCTTAGTGTGGCCATCTTGGATATAACATTAGAACGACCTCACGCTGATATTCTAATCTGATTTACATATTATGCCTAATTATCTAGTTGTGTTTTCCTTGTGCAAAAAAGTTCAAAAATTGACAATTTCAACCCTTATTTGATAACATGTTGCAAATAATTACCAATACTACCCATTTGAGGTATCATGGTGCCATTTTCGGTTGATGAATCTTTAAATCTTGACAAAATTTTGATTGTTTTTGTATTAGCTTCTTGATACTTATAACACATCTTGTAGTATTTGTAAAGTTTTTTTTGATAGTTGTTAAATCACTCACGTTCCAGAGCTTTACTTTGTAACTATAACACATGGTAATTAGACTTCACCGAAGAACAAGCATGTCAAGGGTCTACTTTGTCATTATTGCACAGGGCCCATAAAATACAGTATGTTAGCCAAATGTTTGCAAACTTCTGTCACCGCATTAGACATACAGCCAAACATTTGTCCAATTTGGCGAGAAATTCCTGGACACCTATAATGGAAACTTTATGCATCAAGATCTATATAAATATACTAGTTGGGTACCCGTGTTGCAGCACCGGGTACCCGTGTAATTAAATTTTTGGGCAAGTGAATGTCTCGATTGTACATTTTCCTTGATAACTACTTTATCGTTGGTGTTGCTATCAAATTCATTGTGCTATATATAGATATATCAGGAAGACTTTGTATTTGATATTTTATTATTTGTAAAGTGAATTTTTTAATTCCTATTTCAAAGTGATCCTTTGAGCTTTTCGATTACAAGGATATTGAACAAATGCTTAATGGAAAGAAAGTAACAATAAATAAATGTGGAATAAATAAATAAAGACATGATAATTTGAAGAACTTCATTAGTGACGAAAGCATCGCATTGTAGGCACTAGTTAGATCAAAATCAGCATACCTTTTGTTTGCAATGATAAGTACTATTGACCATGTTGCCCTTCAAGATGAAGTACTAATGACTCATTTAATAATCAAATCTATTTTTTTGGTAGTATACGTGACCAAATTTTGATTTTGAAATATCTGTTGCATATTGTGTATTGTTAAATTTTTATATTTGTAACTTCTTGATTTTGTAAATGATTGTAGATTAATAGATAAACATCATGCATATTCTGTAACTTATTGATAGATAATATGATTTCATTACAAACTTAGTTGAATTTTTCTTTGCATGCTAAAAGTTCAATTGCAATTGCTAACCTTATTTGAAATTGATAGCATCATGTCATAACATTAATTCATGTCAACTAATATTCAGGTATTCTTCTATTACAATATATTTTGTTGCACAAATTCATGTTGCATGATATGTATATAGTAACTTGATTATGTAATTATCTTCTATAGTCTTAATACTATTTGAATGATATGAGTAATTTGATAATGATTTATTTGAAGCTATAATTTATGGATAATACTGTTTATAAAAACATATGCTAAAGTTAACTTTATATTATCAGACAAAATACTATTGTAGGTCTTACAATTATGATGAAATAGATACCTATGTCATGAAGACTTTCAGATAATTCATTATGAAGAAGTATAATATTTATATATATAATTTATTGTCTCGTACATACGTGACCTAATAAATTTAAATGAAATTTAAACTATATGAAACTATATGTGAAGATCATGAGCTAAGTAATGTATGTAGACATATAAGAATACGCATAATGTATCATAGAACAATCTTATATTACAATTGTATGCAAATCACTTATACTAAAACTAATTTTCTTTTCTCATGAAGTATATCAAGATGTTACATCCTTGGTGATAACATCATTCGTAGCAAATTTAATAGTCAATAGAATACTTATAATCTTGTTCTAACAGTTACAAGTATTATGAATGTAAGTATGTATTGAACATGTACTAAATGATGATGTAATTACGTAATGATAATCATATATTACATATCATTCAGATGTCATTTTGTATTACGAAGCTCTGAGAAATGTTAATACTAGGAATTGAGATATATTTGAATTCTAGTAACATAAGTATCAGTTAATTGAACTTAATCTGTAATGATACTTTGCAGAATGCATAGTCTGATAGATGAATCATGTCATAAAGTATTGATTCCATTTAGATAGTTATGAACTTTCATATCCTATTCTAAATTGATTCTCCAAAAATTGATATCAGGTATCGGTTGATAATATACGAGTGTTAATTTTTGTTAGTATATCGTTACATTATGCATTGACTTATGTTACTAGTGTCATATAAATATTCAGATTGACTATGTTAACATGAATATATGAGTCAACTATAATGTCAGTTACATAGTTTAATGATGTTGATAATTGAATTATGATAAATTATTCACTATTTGTGTACTATTCTATCTTATACTTGATAGAAGTATGAACTTGAATAGTTAGTTTATGTCAAGTATTTATTATGGACATTGTCAGTGCACATAGTTAAGATTTTATACAGCTGTCAAATTGATATCTTCATTTGAATCAATCATTGTCTTAGACTTTCATGATAATGAGCAATGCACATTTGAATTTGATAAGGTCATACATATTTACTGTACTTATACATTTTAATTTTAGTTCATTATATACCTTACTTTCACTTACTTGAAATATACAGAACTATAATGCGAAGACTTGAATCAATAGATATTAAGTGTATTAGGATCTATTTAGCTGATATTAAATTTTAGTACAAATTATTTGAATATACGATATCATGTAATAAACATCTATAATTTTAGAATTTTATGGACTAAATAACTGATGATCCAGAGATTATACTTTTCTAGATATGATGTAATTAATCTATAGTATAAGCTAATGTCAATGTATATATCATATTATAAAGCTAATTATCGAGGTGCAAACAAAATCATTGGATATACTGCTATAATCTTTATACTTTTATTTATCACTGAATTTATCCGACTTTAGATCAGCATCATAAATATTCTACTTGCGACACATTCCATGTGATGAAAAGTACTAGATATCATTTAAACTTGGTCTAACATGTTCATTCAAACTGACAGGGTTCTACAATATCTATTGCTTTAGTCAATCAAACTATTGATTTATATACATGTAATTGCTTTAAGTTCATCGTTTAACGTTGTCATAGCTTTGATACTTATTTGACTGTTTTATCCTAAGAACATTTCATATTGATCAAGTTCATTCGTTATTTGATGCTCGTTAGAAAACTCACATCACGTTGACAAGATCAGGACTAGGTCTTATGCAGAGACAATAATGACATTATGTATAATCATGGTTCAATTGATTGGACTAATATAATGAATGTTTTGACAAGTTGGTTTGTCTATAAGTTTGCAAACTATGATTTCAGTTGTATTTGTCAATAGTTTCGTAATGATATATGTCGCGTTTGATATAGATGTAGCTTCTTCAGCAGTTAGTAAGGTTGAGAAACATCGTATTGGAGAGATCAGATGCACATGCATGGTAAGAAGTTTGATGAAAGTAATGGATTAAGTACGAATGTAATAGTTGGATTCAATTTGCAATAACTAACTCAGTATTTTATATATGATTGTGTAAATATGTATATTTATACTATGTGAATGCTTTTGGTATTTAATGATTGTTAGAATAATGTATCCGTAATAGAGTCAATGTTATGAGAGTCCAATACTGGTAAATAATAAAGATATATTGGTACTGCAAGTTTATTGAATTTCGTATTGCATATTAATAATAAATATGACATTTGGATTTACTAATCAATATTACATGTGACAAATTATACATTGTTTATCATAATGACAGATTATGTATTATACATTGTCAAAGAATGTAATAGACTATATAGGATAGAACCTAAGTTAGCAAAGTTCTTATGAAACGAGTGTTATCATGTACTGTACGATAATGCAATTATATATAACAATATATGAAATCAATCTCATACATATACTGACACGATGACTGGTTAGATATGATATGACATGATATATTTGCAAGATGTTAGATACATAGTGGCAAATAGCCAAATTTATCACGATAGTTAACTAAATTGATGAACGATGACTACGATAGGATTTGCATACGATTATAAACGACATTTGATAATGTAATTTATACGTTATAAATAAGTCAGAATACTCATTAAGGTAATATCTATGTCTATAGAATAATAAGTATACAACATTATTGACTATAGAGATTTTTGAACTGAGCCATATGAGTACTAATTTTGAAGTATCAACGAATTGATTTAATCTTTATCATTTTATTAAGTCAAAATTATAAAACGTAAGTAATCGTCTAATAATAATACAAGGCAATTTCATATTAGAACAACAAAAGCCATAACAATTTTTGGAAGGCTGTAACCAAATCATCAAGAAGCAAAGCAAAGAACAGTGCCTCAATTTCATGCGTGAAAGAAACAAACATATTAGTTGTAATACGATATGAATTTGAAAGCATATATAAACATCTAACCAAACAAAACACCTTGGTAATCACTAGAAAATCAAAAACATATAGCTCTAACTGAATAACTAGTGCCCAACAATCAACAGAACCACTAAATGACCAAGATTCCAGAACACTAACTAACATGGATTGAAAACATTAAGCAGAACTAGTAACACTCCTACTTTACAAATCAGGAGCAATCCAGCAAAAGCAGAGCTAGCCTAAACATACTTTTGCATGGATACAACATGCTTGAAGCACTAGCTCTAGAATATCTAACATTTTGTGATCCAACTTTATTCACTTAAGTGCAGACTATTGACTGAATCTTAGAAGCACATCATGTCATTGATATTTCAAAACATGTTTCATACTAATTCTTTTCTGTCATTAAAGGCCATCAATATCACATGATAGTAATTGACTATATCTAAATGGTACAGTGGTCCATGAGCTACAATAATCAATGATCAATTGCTACTATCATATCGGTCAATATGATTTGACTAAACTGTGCATTGTAATGTACACTGCTGAATATGCATAACTATGTAATTCTATATCTAAATTAAATTGTTCAATTGTAACTTAAATTGATAACATATGCAAATATATTGTTACTTTGTACTTAGATTTGCAACTCGACCTGTATATTTAGTGCAAATTTACTTTTGTGAATTAATCTTTTGACTACTTATTGATCATTTAGAAAACTGTCAAACTTTATTGAATTGCACAACATTATTATCATGAGTCTAGAACATATATGCAATTTCATTAAGAATCAGAATCTATTATATGCAGCCTGATAACTGATTATTGAATAGTTTTGCCATTATGCATATATGTATACATTAAGTTCCATTTAGCATACTGTATTTGAACCGTGATAAATTCTATGATAGATAATAAATGCATCTTATGATTTAATTTATATTAAATAATTACAACTATGATTCATGTGAACACTTACTTTCAATAAAGTCATTGAGCAATAGTTAATCAATAAATTATTCAATAACGAAAGCTGATTTAATTTCTATTCGAAGTGACACTTGATCATTATTACTGATGTTATGAATAAATACATATTTATGAACTTTTAACAATATGATGAAACACTTATTGGTCATTTAAAGATTATATGAACTAGTTTAAATAGACTATATAATTTGTCATGAGATATTGAAAATTATGTACATTATCATAAATATTGTATTACATATAGCAAAATTTATTAAACGTAATTGTATCACTATAGTAACATTGAAGAATTAAAAGTATCATGAATACATATTAATAAGTTGAAATATGGATACATAGCTAACTAATCTGAAGTCTAACTAATTAAATGACTGTTATAGTAATCAACTATTTATAATCGGTGAATTAATGTATGTTCAACTTGATATCTGTGACACATAATAGCTCTTACTCGTGTAACATAGATGCTTAGCAAATTTTAGCGTATAACATTCATCGATATATTGTCAAGTTATTATGAAGTAATGCTTCTAATCTTTTAGCTAGGTATAGTTAGAAACTTCAGATATTGAACTATGAATGATTAGAAATTGATGCACAAATATTTTGAAGAAAGCAATTATTCTTTTTAATAACTTTATGAAGCATATATAAACACTGTCTAACTATTTGAAATAAATAACTATTGACATATAAAAAATTGTAAAAGTAATATCAATATTTTTTAGTATAAAGATTAAATTCTTGAACATATACACGATTATGTGATACTATATAACAATGTTTGAAATGAAAATATTACTGTACAAAAACACTATATTGAAATCTTATAAACATAATTCTATTAAAACAATAGTCATCTTATATTGTAACTCAACGTGTAACTGACACATAATACAAATATTATTATAAAAACATTTACATATGAACTTCTAGTAATCATTTAAAAGTTCCAATGATTCACATAAACTAGATTGAGTAATACTTCTATATTCAATGAATCAGACCAACCCAACTGATTGTAAAGAATATAAAATTATCATTATTCTTTCGTTCAAATCATCGATTTTATCAATAACAACTTAAACAATCCTAAATATACTTGTTTCATACTTCGCGTTCTACATGCAACTGATTTACTTGAAAATAAATCTGCAAAATATTTTAGCAACTTCAATTAAATTAAATTACTCAGTGTCATAATGGACCTTATTGATTAAAAGACGTAGTATCATTAGGACTGCCCTCTATACCATATTTCTTAACATTCTAATCAGTTAATTTCAGGTAATTGAACCAATTAATCCTATATGTTTGAAATGATAACTATATTCGACACCTGTAATGGAAGAAGTATATGAAATAAGTACAATATACATCTTAGAGTTATAACAATGATATTGAAATAATGGACTAATATTCATAAGTGAATTTTCAGAATGAATTCAAGGTCTTTTACTGTACTTAAAAGCTTCATTTGAACTTAATATAATTTTTGATAACTGTCTATGAATGAGAACATTATTTGATATCATTATATCTTTGTATAACAGTTATCATTTGAAAGACATGAATATCATTAATTGTTTTGTACATAATGTTCAGACATACTGTTAGTGCTATTCAACATATGCAATTGTTCCAAATAAATTCAACTTATGCAATTATTCCATTTGAAATATATCAATTAATTGACCATACTATTTAGTCAGTCATCATTATAGTTGAAATATTTACTCATTGAATTTTTGCTTCGATATTAATAACTCAGTGAGCATATATTTGCTAGTGAAATTTATTGACATTTAAATGATTCTAGATCGGTACGCAATATTCATAGGCAATATTTCGATTGCTAAATATATAATAAACTTAGAATTTGATTGGTATTTAACAGTGTAATTAAGTGCTATTAAATATCCATAAGACTTTCTTCATTTATGTCATGAGATATTTGAACTAAATGTGATAAATGCTAACGAAATTAAATCAATAGAACTAAGATGACAGCAATGCATTGATCAGATATTTTGATAGATTTGAAATATCATTGTAATGTATTATGAGTTAAATATCAAATCGGTCATATGTTTTATATAGTTTAATTATTATAAATAAAATTAAGCATAGTTAAAATGTAATATTTAAAAAGATGATCATTAAATCTGTGTTCAAGTATACGATTCAATATTAGTACATGTTAAATCATGGTGATATGATTTTAAGGTGTATTTGTGCAAAAAGTAATTTCAAAACATAATCGTCTATAGTAACAAGTATCTATAATGTTCATTACTAATTTACATATGTTAATTTGATATATGACACTTGCTAAAATCTAAAGATTGTTACTATTTCATAAATAAGCAACTAATAACATTACAACGTGAGGTCATAACTTATGAGCTTGAGTAAGATGCATATTTACATGGTCATGTTATGAAGTAATTTCAAGCTTGATTGTTTAGAATGTATGGTTGATTCATAATCTTCAAGGAGAGTTCAAACAAATCTTCAAATCGATTAGATTATAACGATCATTGGATATGCTAAATTCATGAGTTGGAGATGTTTATGCACATTACTGATACTTGATTTATGGGTTGAGCCCGCATGATTATTTTAATTTAGTATATCAAAGTTATGAACTTTGAGATGAATGATTACTTATAAGGAAGTGGTTAACTTTAAACTTTGAGTACTAATTACGATCATGGAATCGTTAAAGATTTCGACTTGGATTTCCAAACTTGTTGAAATGGTGGATAAGAAAGCATACATCTTATACCTAGTTGGTACGTTGTTGAAGTTGGCTGCTTATGTTCATGCTAGGTTGAAAGAGATTTTCTAAAATTGAAGCATTATTAAAATGCGGTGGGCGATTATTATTTATGCAACTTAAATTAGTGCCTAAAGAATATTTTATGTTAAAATGATGTAGAATAATTTGATAGATAAGCATATTATTATGTTTATAAATTCGTTTATATTTAGCTTTATAATCTTGTTACTCAAATTTGTAATCATATGTTCATTGTTAAAGTAATTTGTCATACAGAGTCTGTTCATGTAATCGATACATACTTTGCCATGACAAAATAATTACTATGTATCATAATAATGATTGTACTTTGTTTGCAAGTTGAATGTGATATGAATTAAATTTAAATTTTGATTATGTTATAATAACGATAATTAAAACATGATTATATATAATAATAGCAAGATTGATATATGAAGAGTTTTCTTATCTTGTTAATAATATAAGCTATTTAAATTGAATGTACAATGCTTTATAGTACAACGTAAATTCAATCATGATCATCATAGATATTACTTCAACTAATATTGACATCATAGATGCAACTCATAGTTCTCTCTTTAAGATGGTTGACCATATTGATGACATTGTTAACTAATGTCATAACAAGTCTTTTAGATGTTTACATATATAGGATTATAGCTAATCTTAACTAACTAGAGTAATGAGTCGTTTGCATCAAATGACTACTTTGATACTTGACTTTCCAATATCGAGCATTATGTTGAACTCAATGATACATAACTCACATAGGTACTACTTAGTGGTTAAAGAATGTTCATGTACGTTAGTTAAACATGTCTATTATTGACTAATGCACAAACGTGAGACCTTGATCGAAGTAATTTCATAACTAACGTATGTAAAATTAGTTGCTTAATATCTGAGATACGAATCTGACGAGCTATCTATGGATATGTCAAGTTATTGAAATATCATGTTTACTTTGGATTATCGTACTGATGCTTGAAAGATCTAAATGATCTTTTGAATTTTGTCATATATTTCATTAATTTGGACAGTTCTATATGTTAGGTAACGATCACAATTGTACTACTTGTTAAATATTAGCTAATACCTAGTTTCTATGGCAAGTATTGATTCTGCATTAAAAAATATAATAACCTATTAATAACAATTAATGTCTAATGAATTTGGTTAATAATTTACTCAATTATTGTTGTAATTAACTAATAAATTTATGTATAGACTATACTACAATTGTAGTAAAGTTAGTACAGTTATGAATATTAATTCTTGAATAATCTTGTCAGTATACTTGATGTTTAATGCACACAATATAGAATCTATTTTATTTGATATATGTTCAGTTATTAATATCTATGCAATTTCAATTAGCAAATCCTTGCATATCAATTGGATATGATCCTCATATAATTGACGATAGACTACTGCACTAAATTATTGAGCGATATGTCAGTGTTAACATTATTAATTTGATATATTGAATCATTGAATATTAAATATTATCAAACTGATCATTTGTCATCTATTTGCTTGGATGAATTTGAATTTCTAGTATATTTATGATACTTAATTCCATTGTCAATACGTAAGTATGAAAAATCATTGAAATTAATAGATAAATTTAATAAGTATTACTAAACTTTATTGAACAAAATTCCATAGTATCATAGCTTGATAAAACAGATAGTTTATAAACAATGTCAAGTCTATTCATACAAGAAATACTTAATAGACATTGATTCAAAATCTATTTCTAGACTAACAAATTTGCATTATATTAACATGTGATGATGAAGATGTTTGATATATATCATGAATGAGTTCAATGAAGGTCTCTTCTTTGCAAGGAAATGTTAGACCTCCCATAGGATGATCATAACCAAACTCCTCTTCTGAAAGGTTCAGCAAGGTTTGAAATGAAGGATGTTTTAGATACTTCAATGGAATTATAAACTTCTTCTTATGTGTGCTTTCGCCAACATATACAAAGAATTGGCCTTTTGGTATACCATTTACTGCAGCTGAGGATGAATAATATCTTGGCATTCCTTGCTTGGCCTGCTTGATTCTTGGAAATTTGTTCAATCCCATAATCATAGTAAACTTTAAATTTAGGAGTATGAACTATGTGAAGGTAAGGATTATGAGTTTCTTGAGATACTTTGGAGATGAGCTCAGGAAATTTACAATTCGATAGCGGTATAAATAGGTGTCTCATTATTTACAGAGTCTACTACAAGGTGAACTTTTCTAGGTAAAAAAACATTTAATGTTCAACAGTTTTGAAATAGTCCACGGATACAAACATTTTTGTGGCGATCTCATCCAAGAATCAAGAATCTGATACATTTTTGTCCATCCAAAAATTAATTATATAACAGGAGGCACACGTAGATTATTCCACAATTGCCACCACCTCAATGCTATGTAATTCAATTTAATGCCACATAATCATAAGTTGTCCACCTAAGCACTAATTTTTTAATTTAATTAGATTTTATATAAATTTCGGATTTTTAATAATTATTTTTGTAAATTTTGGATTTTTAATAATTATTTTTGAAAATTATTTATAAAAAGGAGCCTTGCAAGGATTGGATAAATAACTTGTGTGTTTACCACTTAGGCAACAAGTTATTTTGATAATTATGTTGCATATAATAATCTATAAATGGCTATAATTTTATTGGAATCCTATAGTAAATACAATTCTTAGAAATCTGTATTCTTATAGAATTGTGTTTGTGTTTTGATTTTTACTTAAAATAATAATATGATAACTTTGGTATGTATTCATTGTTATCTTAACTCTTTCCTTAATGTTTAACCTAATCTCACACTATATATACACCCTTATTTAGAGAGGTATACCACAATTACATATTCGGTTAGCTTGAATCACGAACATTCAGCCCAAGAGATTCTCAAAGAGGCTTTCAACAGCAAAGCACAATAACAGTTCTGAGAAATCAGAAGAAGCTAAATCAATGTATTAGATTGCATAAGACAATATATTACATGCTATTTAGAATGAAAGAATATAATGGATTGTTATTTTTTTATTATTTTACAGCAACAAAGAATTCATATAACAAAGACTCTACAATTAATGCACCAGGTACACGTTATTTGTTTTTTTAGTGTATAACATGTTGATGTTGTTGCTGAATAGTTTGTTTATGTTGATGATTTTACAGGAACAAATAATCCTGAGTTTAACAAGAATACAGAAAAGAATGACACTACAATTGATGCACAAGCTACATGTAATAAAAACTAATTATCATATTATGGTTGCATGTTGCATGAAGGGGTTTTGTTTTTTTTTAATTTAATTGGTTGTTTTTGTTTATGTTGATGTTTGTTTATATCAGAAAAATTGTACTTACATGATGTGTTCTATGTTTATGTTTTTTGGTTGGTGAATCTTTATTATGTATAAAGGATTAGGATTGTTTTTTTAGAATATTGTGTTACATAATTCATACAGGTTTATGATTTTTTGTTGCATGATGTGTTTGTGTTGTTTTGAAATTAAATTGGTTGTTTTTGTTTATGTTTATGTTTGTTTATATCAGTAAAATTGAATTGTTATGAGTTACATGATGTGTTCCATGTTTATGTGTTTTAGTTGGTGAATCTTTATTATGAATAAAGGATTAGGATTGTTTTTTTGAATATTGCGTTACATAATTCATACATGTTTATGATCTGTGATCATGAAATCATCAGATAAGAGGAAGAGAAGAATTAAGACAAGCACAATTAAAACTCCTTCTACAGGTAGTTAATCTGAAAGTAATATAGTCTACATATTTTCGTTGTAGTTAAAATTGAATTGAAAACATAATACAATTTTGGTACCTGTTTACATCAGTTGTGGCACCATTAAGTGAGAATAGTGTCATCGATATGTCGTTGTTTGAAAGTGACACACCATGGAAAAGATCTGGAACCCATGTTCAGAATGAAACAAAGGCATCGAAAGGTAAAGCTGATTTTAGTTATTATATTGTAGAGTGTTTATTAAATTTGATAATGTACGTGTTTTATGTTGAGTTATTTGTTGTAGTTAAACATGCGTCAACCAAAAATTTTATGAAGCAAGTATCATCTTTTAAGTCTCATGCAGCTTATGATAGCTCTCAAAGTGACACACCTGCTAATAAATCTATATCTAACATTGTTGATTTTGGAAGATCAGGAAAAGGTACAATAGCTTTTGTATTTGAAACACATATTACATTCTGAAATATTAGTTACTTATATATTCTATACATCTGTTAGTTGGTAAAACAGGCTCAGTTGATTACAATACTGTTGAATGTAAAAGGATGGCATACATCAGGAACCAGGAAAAAGATCCGAGAAGTGCAGCTTATTTGAAATCAGGAAGTAAAACAAAAGGTATAACTCATATAAATTTATACATTTTAGTTTGTTCTATGTATTGTTTTTACAACTATATTATTTTTTGAAAATGTTTCTATGCAAAACACTAATAAACCAAATGTTAGCCTTAATAGTTTTTATTAGAAGTGATGGTCATTCACATTTAGGAACTTTGTAACGTGTGTTAGATATCGTATTAGAATAGTCAACGGGCTCGTGGATTGGACTAAGTTAATTGGCTAGAAGTTATGTTAAGCTAGCCTTATGAAAGATATTATCCAATCCAACCCAATCCAAGCCCATGGAAAGCCCATTAGGGCATCTTGTATTTAGAGTATAAATACCCCTCAAATGGTCATTTGAGTGGTGTGCTTGAGTGTGTGTGTGTTTTTCTTTGGAATAAAGTTTCCCTTCTTCCCTCTATCTCTCTACAAATACATACGCATAATATATTCAAGTCACCAAGTTCTCTCTATTCTTCATCTTTCTTTCTACTCATAGCGTAACTGTTGTGGTTTACGCATAGAGTGTGTTTGTGTCTAAAGTTGCGATAAGGTATACGTGATAAAAGGGGCTTTACAATTGGTATCAATCGCCTAACAATGATTTAGGAGTGTTTGGTTGAAGTTTTTTTGTGGTTTGTATTATTACGCGTAAAGCTCTCGGTCACAAAAAGTGGATACGCTTAAAACTTTATTTTTCGCACTAAAATCTTCAAGATTCTTGTGGTTTGAGGTTTCTTTAGTGTTAAAGAGTCTAGTTTTGCAAAAAAGTTTGAAGCTTTACGTGTTTTACATCAGTTTTAAACTCGTGTTTATTGAGGTGTACGTTTCTACGCATAAGCTTTCTAAGCACTTTGGGTGAAAAAGGTCAAAAGTTTTGTGCTATTTGAGTGTTTTTAAGGCTGTTTGTGCATCAGAAATTGGTTGAATCATTGGAAATTTTTTACGCGTAAGTCAAAACCCTAGTTTTACGTGTAAGAAAGTCAACACCCTATTTCTACGCATAAGTTTCTACGCATAACTTTTTGGTGCAGATTCTTCGAGCTTCAACGGTTACTTAGTGCTTCCCTCACTTGGATAAGTGTGTGGAACACTTCGACTTGTGGATATCTTTACACGTGATGTGTAAAGGATTTTGGTTTTAAACCTAAGTTTACGATAAGCATAAACGCCATTTAGTAACACTCACGATAAGCTCACACTTACGCGTAAGGTTTTTACAACTAAGTCTTTTTGTTTATGCATAAGCCCAAGGTTACGCGTAAGATACTTTCTACGCATGAGATCCTACGCCTAATCATCCTACGCATAAGCACCATATCCTACTCGTAACTTCTTCTCTCTACGCCTAAGCTCTTCATCTTCAAAAAAAATAATAAAAAATAAATAAATAAATAAATAAATTTTGAGGAGACTAAACGTTCAATTTTTATGCGAGATTCAAATTTTGGTATAACTTGGAAAATTTTGGTCAAAAATTCAAATTTTTTGACCCAAATTCAAATTTTTTTCGGTCAAATTTGGCGTCAAAATTGTCAAAACTCAAATTTTTCATACACCCTTAGAATTGATTTTTATAGTGAATTCCAAATTTTGGGAGAGAAAATTTTTACGACTTTGAACAGGCTTACGAGTAAGATTCACCAAAAAACATCACACGTCCATAACTTATTAAACACAACTCCTTTATCGTTGAATCGATCCTACATCAACTTTATCATATCATACCTTCATCAATGGCAACAATGCAAGATCGTTATACAACTGCTGTCACAACTGCTATTGCTGCATTCGCCAATAATGCATTAAACATCAGTGGTTACTCGACACCGAATAACAACAACCCATGGATTTCATCGTACAATACGCAGTTTTCTCAACCAAGTATTCATATGAGTCAAGAAGGACACATGGTTGATGTTATTGGGAATCAGAATGAATTTGCTACGGATATACAAATGGGGAATCAGATGCAATATGCAGGACATTATGTTGGACATTAGGGGGGTCAGTTTGTGAATCAGACAACGGGATATCAAAATGGGAATAACTGTTTAATGACTTCTGTTCAGAATGCTACTTCCGAACCTCAAAGCCATAATTCAGAATGCAGTGTCAAACCAAGGATATCGTCTAAAAAGATCGAGTACATTCTGATGATAGCACTGAAAGAAGAATCGGGAATAGAGTTGACTGATGAGGAATATGAATTCATGAATCCTGGACGGGTAGATAAAGCAAACGATAATGCAAACTACTGTCTTCCAGTCATTCAGCAGGACACAATATCAAGTGGTACTTTTGACAAACCTCCTGTCTACGACACTGATCCACTCAATGAGGTACCAAATTATAGTAATGTTGCTAATTCGTTTACTCATGAAAAGCCACATTCTGTGTCTCCCGAACCTTATTATGACACATATGTAGGGGAGCAAGTTAATAGCAATGTTAACTCTGAAACTCCATATATGGATCCTAATGAAGGTCAAGATGAACAGAATGGTGCTAATGATGAGGAAACACGTGCTTATTTTGAAACATTAATCAATAATCGTGGTATTGAGATTGAGAAAGTTAGAAAGGTCAGTCGCGACGTTAAGGCCGCGAATGTGAAATTGACCGCTGAGCTTGAGAGTTACAAGGAGAACGCAAAAGCTTTTGAATTTCACAAAAACAAAGAGTCGGAATTAGAAATTGGTTATCGAGATTCCGTTTTAAGAGAACAACAATTGCAAATCAAGTATAACACGCTTGATGTTAATTTGAACTTGAAAATAAAATCTTTAAACAAGGAAATTTCTGATCTTCAAAACCAACTTTCTAAACAACAAACAACCTATTCTGATCTTGAAAAAGAGAAGAAACAGTTGATTGCTGATTTTTCAAAACGTGAAGATTCTCTTCTTGATGAAATTCTTAATAAAGATGAAAAAATTAAAAAATTGGAAAATTTGCTTGTTACAACGGGTCATTCATTAAATCAACTAATATCTTGATTAATCAAACAAATCCGTATTTTCATACAACACAAAAAATGGCTCTTGGTAACTCACCTCCTTGTTTCCTCAAGAAAGCTCAGAAAGAACAGAATGTGTTGAATAATGGAAAAGCTGTGCATGAACCTATAATTGTTCGTGATTCTCTTGAAACGTTAGAACTATCTGATGAGAGTAGATCAAAAATGAAACAAAAGAATCCAGAAATCAAACCCATTGATTATAACAAATGGAACAAAATTAATGGAATTACTTTTGTGTCTCAAAAAGAAAAGTCAAAGTTTTCCATCACACCCAGTGTTTCAAACAATGTGTCAACACCAGTTTCAAAACCTGTTGTTGTCTCACAATCTCTTTCGAAAATCAAACAAATGTCTTCAAACAATCCTTTTAACACAAGTGATGCGAGAAGTATTTTAGACAATGTGAAAACTCGAATTGCGGGACTTCAAGAGACTGTTAAAACTAAAACCACTATTACACCTAACAACTGGTTCTCTAGTTTTGATATCGAACAGAGAAAGTTTTTTGAAACTGAAATTGCCCCTCAGCTGAATGCCATCAATTCAAGGGTAATTCATTTTGAACAAGCGTTTTTTAAAGAAACAGCTGACTTTGTCAAGGACCATAAATCCCTGGTAAAGCAAGCTAATGACAGTGTTGAACACATCAAAGTTTTGGAAAATTTAAATGATTCTCTCTTCAAGATGTTATGACTACCGATATCATGTCCATTATCTTACAAACATATTCGTTGAAGATCATGAAAGACTCATCCGAGACCTCCCAATTGTTTCAAAATATGAAAAGCTCTTGAAAAACTTGAAAAGAAAACGTGTCCTATTTTAAACAATTTTGATCGAAAACCGAGGAATGCAAGTATGACAAACCTGTCGTATGAGCGTGCCTACAAGGACATGCAAGAGCAAAATTATCTTTTGAGAGCTCGAGTTGGAATGTCTAAAAGGGAAGGTCGTGGATACTAAGTTTGCAAAACCATTGATCGAGGAGAAAACAAATGTTCCCAAACCGGTTTTCAAACCAAAAATGTCTATTTCTCAGTTTCCTCCAAAAGTCAATGAGAAAAATGATTTGCCAAAAACAGTCACTCCACAGTCCCTGCCTATTAAAAAGAGAATTGTCAAACGATTTGAAAAAGAAAAAGCAGTTGCTGCAAAACCTGTTTTTGATAAAGAAAAAGTATTTACACCTGGCATTTCTAAGACTAGTACACGGAATGTGACCAAAAATCCTGTTAAAGAATCTGTTGGTTCTAACGACATGGTCCAAAATCACTATTTAGAAGAAGCTAGGAAAAAGGCACAGACTCGAAAAGACGGAATTTTAGGTGCAACATCTAGGGTGATGCATTCTACAAGATTTCAAGGCACTACTAGTAGTTGTAAACCATTACCTAGGAACCATCAAACGACTAGGGATTGGCTTGCATCTAAGAGTAGTTATGGGAAGCAGAATGCGAAGCATGTAGAAAATAACACTAGAAATTCTAAGTCTTTTTCGAACAAGAATCATTTGCCAAATGACTATAGTGACAAAGTTAAAGCTGTTGCTCTAAACAAGAATGTTGAATCTGTCTGCCCTACATGTCAAAAATGTGCTTTTACAGCTAATCATGATGCCAAGGCACAATCCACTAAGACTCCTTACAGAAACAAACCCGTTGAAAAGATAAACATGATACAGAAACCTACTAGGTGGATCTCTTCAGGACCTAGTTTTTCTAAAAATGAGTCTTCCGCTGTATCTGAAAAGAAAACAACTCCTAGATCTTACCTTAGGTGGATTCCCACGGGAAACGTTTTCAACAAAGTAGGTCTTAGATGGATTCCCACAGGAAAGATTTTTGATACTTGCACCAACACAGATAATAGTGAAACTCATCAAGTTAAGGAAGTCAAAACCACTACAACCGTTGATAGTGATCACCCTCACCGTGAGGAATCTTGTACTTCTAACACTGTTATTTGTGAAAACTCTTCTTCTTTGGTTGCAGGTGAATCAAATATGTCAGAACCCAGCTCATCAGAGGGTTCCAATTCTATAAACTCTTCTTCTTCATTCACTCTATCTTCTATCTTTGATTTTCCATTTCTTTTATAAAATCAAAAACAAAATACAAAATTAGAAAAAAAATTCAAAAAATACAAAAACATTAGAAAATCAAAAAATCCAAAAATATTCTTCTCACGACATGTCTCTTGTATAATCGATATTCTGTACGTTTCTAGAAATGTCATTCAACAATGATACGGGCATGTACAGATGCTTGAGCGAGAGTTCTTTAAATGTTTTCTAAACCATGTCGTTTCTAAAATTTCTTAAAAATAATGGCTTTCGTATACTTCAGTACGAAACCCGGACTTCAAATTAATGGCTTCTGAACACATCAGTTCAGGACCCGCGCTTCAAAGAAAGGAAAGTGCTTATCCAAATCAAAGGTTTTAAATATTTTTAAAGCACTTTTCCTAAAACAATGGGTTTTAAGTATTTCAGCTTGCAACCCGATCTTTAAAGAAAGGAAAGTGCTACGCAAAATCGATTTTCATAAATATCGAGCACTTATCCTAAAACAAATGAAGATCATTCTTATTCAATATCTTCAAAAGATTTTTTAAAATCTTCATCTTGCGTACCATTGATACGAAATTTTTCAAAAAAAGGATTTTCAAAATCTCTCACATTTGGTACCAAGATAACTCCCTCTAAACCCTTAATTGATTCTAAATTTTTTGTATGAAAAATATGCTTTAGTGAAGGGGGAGTATAAAACCAAAATTGTTCCAAAATTCATGCTAAATCAGTTTCTCTCCAAATGCTTTCCGAAAAATATATCTTTTAATCATTTTGTATCAAAAACATCATAGATATGCTATTTTTGAGGGGGAGAAACGTGATTAAAATGTGATCAAAAAGTTTAATGATCGTTGTTTGAATCTCAAAAGAGCTCGACTCAGACGGAACCAATGAATTGACGAGAAATCAAAGTCAGTAAATGTACCATTTCGAGAAACTTGTGATAGACATGAACTTACATGGGTCTAACCTCCTTTTCTAGGAGTGTTTACATCTTCAAGTTAGTTATTAGAGCTAGTTGTCACCTAAAAACTGACAATGGAACTCTTTAACTGAGCAACGTAACCGTGTCTCGTAGGGAATTGTCTATCATGAGCAGATCAATTCAAAAAGTGCGAACTCTACCCTCTATGTGCGATTACAGCAAAACTTATAAGCACATGTGAAGGGGGTGTTTCGAATATAAAACTCTCGAGTGTTCCAAATATGTTTTCAATCATAAACACTCGAGAGATTTTCAAGAAAAAGGTTTTATGGCAACATGGGATGGTCATGGAGTTATAAGGTGACTAAGGATAGGAAATCGGTCCTATGATCCGCCAGAGTCGGAGGGATCTACCCAAGGACATCACCAATAGTTAGTATTAGAAGTCCTTAGGTATGATTGAAAAAGGAGTAATGTGAGAAAGGAGAAAGAAGGGTTGAAGAATTAAAAGAAATGAAATGAAAGGGTGAAAAGAAATAGCCCTCCATAATCAACCTTAGGCGTAAACCGGTTCAATTCATCTGCTACTGGTTGTCACTAAGATGACACTGGTATTGAAGACAAAGATGTCATGGACCCAGTGACGCACTGCACTAAACCTTCTAGCCACTCAATTCCTCTCAAAAGGATTTGTTTCATTCTCACTAGGAACCCTGCATAATCTATTGACTTTCTCTTAGAGATCGTTGGTATTGAAGAAGGAGACCCTCTACCTAGTCTCTGCTCAGGAAAAACCAAAATGCACTAATCGAGTCTAGAGCCACGAGATTCATTAAAAGATCTCATAGGAACACATGACATTTCATCGCTTGTTGTTCATCAATAAGAACACAAGTGATATATTCTAGAGTCATACGCAGATCTTAGCAATCTGCCAGAACATTTATGAGAAGGTTCACATCTGTGATCTTTAATGATTGAATGGAAAATCCCGCGTGGTCAACGTCTAGCGACCACGGCGGCAGTCACTTGGTAACTCCCGTGGATTACGCTTAGTGTGTCTCAAACGGTCTACGATGGTGGGGTGATGCTTGGTGTACCTCGGCGACTCATCCGAGCTCAGAGGTGTACTCCGGTACATCGCGTTATCTCACTTGTGGGACTCCAATTCGGGAATGGCCTTTGTGAGAATTAGTGACGTGTTTTCACACTATCTTTGTTAACACCCTCGAAATTCAAACTTGTAAGTGCGAGAATCCGCTTATTACTAACCTGCTTTTATGTTTTCTTCTTATGGAAGCTCGGAGCGGATTGATCGTGCAGATTCTCCACATGCTCATACCAACAACACATGAAAGTTCTCATCAAAATCAAAAGCAACAAAGTTTAAGATGATTCTTCGTCAATGTCAAAGAATCTACAAAGTTTAAAGACTCGAGAACTACATCATTGGTAACCAAAAGACAAATAGAAGTGTGAGCATGGTGGAGAAAGGCATGGAGACACAAGTTGACAACGGCAAACAACCACATTAATTGATCACAAAGCATGAAGGAACAAAGAATCAAGACTATTCTATATCTACACACAAAGTTCAAGCTCAAGAAAAGTAAAGATCTTATCAAGTGGAGCATCTTTTGAATGACCACCCCTTAGGGGGAGATTGTTAGCCTTAATAGTTTTTATTAGAAGTGATGGTCATTCACATTTAGGAACTTTGTAACGTGTGTTAGATATCGTATTAGAATAGTCAACGGGCTCGTGGATTGGACTAAGCTAATTGGCTAGAAGTTATGTTAAGCTAGCCTTATGAAAGATATTATCCAATCCAACCCAATCCAAGCCCATGGAAAGCCCATTAGGGCATCTTGTATTTAGAGAGAATACCCCTCAAATGGTCATTTGAGGGGTGTGTGAGTGTGTGTGTGTTTTTCTTTAGAATAAAGTTTCCTTCTTCTCTATCTCTACAAATATATACGCATAATATATTCAAGTCACCAAGTTCTCTATTCTTCATCTTTCTTTCTACTCATAGCATAAGCTGTTGTGGTTTACGATAGAGTGTGTTTGTGTCTAAAGTTGTGATAAGGTATACGTGATAAAAGGGCTTTACAACAAAATTAAAGAAATAAATCATTCTCTTGTGCGGTCCGTTACATAATATCGATGAGATCGAAACTCCCGATTTCGTTATCAAGAAGACTATTCGGGGACACCTAAGTGCGGGTTTAAGAGTAGTTTGTCGCAAACGACAACCAAAAAGCTTATGGTGTACATGCTACGTCCTTTGAAAATTAAATTCGATGGTTTGTGTTTTACTCATTATTCAATATAAGTTATTTTGTAAATGCATTTGACAAAGAACAATTTGTAACAGTAAATCACATTCAAAAAAGGTTATGGAATGCATAGTTCCTCCATTGGAAGTGCTCCACGAGTTGGTTGTTAATTTTTGTTTAATGTACATTGTTGTTCAAATGTGTTTGTTAGATTTAAAATGTTATAAAATATCCGGATCAAAGGCGAAGGAACAATTATAACTCCAATAAAAATATTAACCCTATGGCTACCAACATGGCAATCAAAGGAAGATGTATTTCTATTTGGCATTCTCACAAACTAAATGAAGAACATGATCCATACAGTTTGGATTGTGTTTTCCAAGATGAAGAGGTAACTATTATTTTTGTGTTTTATTCTGGGTTTTATGAAATTAATAAAAATCACAACTAACTTATAACAATGTATATCCAGGACAACCGAATCCAGATTTACATCAAAAAAGAATTCATGTTTAAATTTGAACCTCTCCTTCAAGAGGGCCAATGCTATATAATCTCTAACTTTGGTGTGGCGGAAAATGGTGGAAGGTTACCATTGTTACCAAACAGATGGAAAGTATCTTTTTTCAAAGGAACTAATGTCACGCGAGTTGAACAAATGAATGATAATTTGGTTGGCTTTATATTTGAGCCATTTCGCGTATATTAGACCCAACCAACGAGTACCATGATCATGATTGTGTTGGTATGGATTTTATTTACACCTACAAAGTAAATTAATTGCTATTTAATCTTCTAAATACAAAAACATTAACCTATGTTATTCAACAGATGTGATTGGAACGGTTGTTGCTATTGGGAAAATCGTAGGTGTGAACAACCATGGTGGTCCTAAAATCCTCAGAACAATTGTTATTGAAGATGCCGAGTAAAGAAAAACTTTAATATGATAGTTATATTGTATATAATTTTACAATGTGAAGGTATTTATTTATATCATATTATACAGATCTTACGAGCTTGAGTGCACTTTTGGGATAATTGGGCGTTAATGTGGAACGTCTACGAAAATAGGCTTGAAGAAGTTGGTCATTTAGACATCCTTTTGTTGCTTGGGAAGGTGAAATACTAGGACAGTAAGTTTTTATTCATGTCTTTTTTAATAATTTTCAATACACCCAAATAGGTGGCATTTACTTAATACAAATTGGATTTGTTTTATTTTGTGTTTTTTGTACAAAAATAGATAAACCAGCTGTGCATAATGCGTTATTTGGAAGCAGGATCTTCATTAATAGGAAGATTCCGCCGTTACTGTTATTTCAGAAAAGGTTTTTCTAATAATAATAGTATATTTGTGCTTTGATTAATACGTATTTTACTTTAAATTTGTATGTAACATAATTTTAAAACATACAAGATACGAATCGCAAGAATGATATAACGCAAATGAATTCAAGATCCAGTTACACGATCAAGAAAGACATGTTGTTACACCTGCAGAATTTATGCATGGTTGTGTAAAGAGATTTGTTGGAATGATCCGAAGCATTGAACCGGTAAGAAAGGAGTAGTGTCTTGCATTTATTTAATTATGAAAAAGCATATAATAGCCGTCCTAATGTATGATTTTATTATGATAAATTAAAAACTATGCATAATGCAGGATACATGTTGTGTTGTTTATGTCACTGTGCATAGCATCCAATATGAAAATGGTTGAGCCTATCACACTGTAAATCATGTAACACAAGAGTAATGAGTTTCATCAAAAGGTGGAATGAATTCTAGAAACAAGAAACAAGTGTGGTTCGTAAGAAACACGGAGAAACATATGTTGTTGCATCCAGTATTAAATACATTGTGTTTAAATTAGTGTTCCAATCTATACAATTATGATTCGAATTGAAATACTAAAACTATTTAATTCTTGTGTATAAGGTTCAAGATCATTGTTCGTATTGTTGATGAAAGTGAAGCGCAGAGGTTGTTATTTTTGATCACAATGTGCACAAGATGACTAATTTGTCATATGGCGATTATGGAGAAACAGGGCATGGAACTTGAAAAATACTTCCCGGATGATCTAAACCAGTTATTGGAAAACAATATCTATTTAAGATTAAGTATTCTTAATTTAACCACAACAACAATGACCATATCTATCGAATCGAGAAGGTGATGATGATGTTGATACAATCATGTACTTCAAGAATGGTTTCCTAGATGAAGAGGTATTCATATTACCATCTTAAATTAGTTTATCATTGTACATTTTTATCATAACCTTAAATTCTACAAAAGTGTTATTAAAAAAATTGAATTGAAAAAACATAACGGGATCTAGAAGATGAGGAATACAATATGGAAGATTATTCGGACAATGCTGATTATGTGTTACACAATGGTGACGGTGGTTTAGACGATAATGTAGATGAGTTTGGCAATGGTGAAGATAATTCTGAAAATGATGAAGATGATTTTGAAAAAGAAGAAGATGATGAGTTGAATTCCGGGAATATCTCAGATAATAATGAACATGATATAGATGAATCAGACATTGGCGAAGAAGATTTAGATACTCCTCATGTTGATTTAGAAGGTGGTACATATGATTTAGATGACTTAGAAGATGAGGGAAAGAATACAGAAAATCACTTTGAAGTTGCTGAGAATATAAATACAAAACCATCAAATGATATAGAGGAGGTATTATACATTTCATTACTAAATGCAATTTACATGTACATATGTTTTTAAAAGAACATAAATTAATTTTGTAATTTTTGTACATTGCAGAATGCTGAAATCCACACTTCAAAATCTTCAAATAATGCAAGTGGTGTTGGAGCTGAAAGGACTGTTGATACTATGACTGATCCAATTGGTGTTGTGAAAAAAAGAAACCGTGGAATAGAAGAGTTATCAGAGAATGATTGTATCGATGAGGAAGATGTGCATCCAAATAAAAAGATGCAAACAACAGATATTGGAAACAATGATGCATAGAACACCCACTGCATCCTCTTTAACAGTTGTATTTCATTTTTTTGATAAACAATCAATTGTTTTAGTTTATGATTTTGGCAAACAGCTTATTATCTAGGATCTTATAGGAGCAATTTTATTTTGGTATTCAGTTTAAACATTTGTGTTTGTTTACATTTATTATTGGACAAGTATTACGTTACGCGTTTTAAATCTTTTTAGTGTTTCTGAATTTTTAAAATATATGCTACCATGGAGTTATTACTTAGAATATCTTATGAAGTATGATAGTTGCGCTTTACTCGTGTCCAACCAAAAGTTAATATGAAGTTGGTCTACTTTTTCTCATTATAAGCACACGACATCCAGTTACATTTAGTAAATAATTTTGTACATTTTAGATTGTTTGATTTATTGAAATTTTGAATATAATTCATAGTTGATAAGTCAAGTGTGTAGATAAAAAGTGCTTATGTATTTACCATACCATAATACAAAATAGACAAGTTATCATTTTTTCATTATAGTGTGACTGACTTCAAGAAAGAGTTTATATTATGATCTTAAAAGGAAATAATGTGTCACATTGTTGCCAATCAAACCATAGTGATTAAAAGCATTATCAGTACCTTATTTTGTATGATAACAACTTCTGGCGCATTAGATAGCATAGTCGTAAACAAATCAATTGCAGATTACGAGGCAATCGTTTGATAAACAAAAACATTCATTAAAACACATAACACCTTAAATAGAATATTTTACAAGCAAACCATAGTCTTAATTAACCATACGTACCACTAACCTAACACCTTAAAGAGTTGCATCGATGTACCAAATCACAAAAAAGTACAACAAATCCATTGTGTATAAATGATAACCAAACTATTCCACAGAATCATTTTCTAACATACATGAAACACTGGGAACACACATGTGTTAGGACCATTCAACACCTCCCGATTCGACATGTACTTGAACCTTAGCATTTTGTCTTTCTTGAATTTGCAGACTTCAGCAAATTTTTTCCATTTTCCATGAATGTTTACATGGTTTGTTCGAGCCGGATTTTCTAAGTAAAGTACCATTTTTATACGCATCTCATATTCTATGTGTTTGTGTCTGATGAAACACTTTTTATAAGTGTGCATTGGATGTTTGTCAAGAAAACCAGTTGGTATGCACTGCAATTAAGTGTAATAATTACAATGATATGTTAAAAAACGCCACATCATAAGAATAAGAAAATTAGATATAACTACTTACAAGTCGTTGCCTGTCCATGGTATCTTCATAAGCCACATAGAAACAATGAGTTTTTTCACCAAAGTGGTCCATGTGTTGGTCCCAAAAACATTCATGCCTCATTCTATCATCAGCTGTAATGGCATACCACAAAAAAAAACTTAAAACATATTTGAAGTATCATTACATTTAGTCTTTAAAGTATTAAAAGTTTAAACAGGTCATACCCTGTTCCCAAAAATCCAGCTCGGGTTGGTGTTTTCTCAGCTTTGTTGCTCCAAGAAAGTGAGCATCAGTTATTGGACTACCATGCATATTAAAGGCCTGTAAACCCAAGTAGTTGTTCCTCTCCCTCATCAAGACTACATACTCCCCTACTCTAAGATGGAATCTTTCAACAATCTTTTGCCAACCCACATCAGACAGAACATATTGATAACGACCTTTTTTCTCCTTATCTTTTTTACGTCGACAACAACAAGATATTCCTACGTTTGTTAACACAGATTTTGATGGTGTGCTTCTTCGTTAAACCCGGTATGAAATCGGTTGGAATTATCTGAAATGTACTATAGTTTTAATACGAAACTTTAATTATACACAATCCAAAAACTAAACATATGTAAGAAGGCTAAATATTTGAAGCATGTTCTATTGAGGAGAATCCAACTCAAATACACCTTGTCCAGTCCAACTATTGCCTCATAACCACTGTTTCATATCCGGTTGCATCGTAGTCGGTCACATAATGGGAATCGTCCCTTCTTGCACAAAGTGTAATGTCTCAACATCCATTGGTATGAATGCGAAACATAAGCGTGTCCATCTGTAACCGGTCAATTCGTATTTCTCACCAGCTACTTTCACTATGTCAACCTTAACCCTGATTCTCTCTACTTGTCAAGTAAACATGATTGTTACCATTGTAACAAGTTTCATTAAACACATCTGGAAGATACTGCGTACACACCAAAAACATGTATTTAAAGACTTAAACAGACACATTTTATTTTAGTTATATCCTAAACTGATTTAGATAAGAACCTGTTTTCCAAGGAATGATTGCCGATTAATGCGAAGAATAAATTCCATAGCCATTATCCTACATATAATTATAGATAAATAAGAATTATAAAAGTTGCTCATATTTTCTATCATACAAACAGTAGTAATTGTGTTTCAAATCGCAACTAACATATCTATTATTTATCTAACGTAATCTTAACCCTAACTCATATTTGGGTGTTTTATTAAACCAAGTATTAAGCAACATGCAACTCCATAACTATAAACATATACGTATATAAACATCATAATAAACTTCTGATCATTCATTTTCTACTTAAAATATCTTGGATTTGAAATTCTGGAACTGTTCTAAAACAGTAAACATCTACAACTTCATATAACAATCATAGTAACAATATATGTAATGTAAAATAGTGATTGTTAATGTTTTTGATTAATGAAAAACAATGGAGGAGGATTTACCTGGTGTGATTGAAGAAACAAGTTGGAACGAGTATTTGAGTGATTGGATATGTTTAGGTGTAAGTCTTAAATTATGTTTATGAATACATTAATAACATACACAAAAATTATGTTACTACGTGTATAGTTTTTTGTTTAAAAAAAAACAATCACAAATATTGATTTTGGAAATACTGAAAAGAATTTGCATATATCCTCCCATGCATAATTTTGTGATTTTTTTTTTCTAATTTTTTTTTTCAATTTTACTCTTATAACATGTGTACGATGTGTATATACTTTGACCATGAAAACTCAAACTACTTATAAGCGTCGTAAGAATCATCAAACATAAATGTTCAAGTTATCATAAAAAAAATTTAATTGATAAATAGAATTAAACTGAAATTTTTAATTTTGTAATGTCTGAATGAGTAGGACAATTCAAGTGTATTTGTTAACTTGTGCCTATTTCTACAATGTTAGATAAATATTCGATCAAGAAACTTTTGTATTATTGACGTGTGGTTTTTAAATATAATATACTAATTTTAATTTCCGATACATATTAATTAGTTGTATTTGAATAATCTATTTATTTTAGTATTCTAAATGTTATTGTAAAAATGATTACGTAACTAAATTGATAAAAGCTCCACTACATTTGGCTATATGTATGTAAAGGTTTTTAAAATAATGTCAAATCAAATAAAATATAGTTGAACTATGAAATAACTTTCGGAAAAGGTAATTAGTACGTAATTAAAGTTAGTAATTCCTATAGTTAGTTGCACACATATGTAATTTTCATTTTCAATTATAAAGAAAAACAAATGAATAATAACAGTCATAATCATTTAAAATTGGTGTATAAAAACAACAATGATTTGTAGTGAAATTCAAAGAAACCAAAAGATAGCCTACATAATTAAAATATATATACATAATACTTCCATGTTTACGACGATTTGCACATAAGCGCATTTATGAGACCTAATGATAATTACCCAAACATATGTCTTAATTAGAAAACACAAAATATGAGATAAAATAGTTTCTTTTAAACATGTCAAACCATGAGCAGAAACATTTTAAGAGGTGCATGTTAATGCTTAGCAAATATGGAATATGGGGAATTGTGTGTTCTGGCCATCTTCGACATCCAAATCTTCACCATTGGATACATACTTGAAACGAATAATCTTGGTGTATGGAAATCCACATCTTGAGGCCAATTGCTTCCACTTCCCGTGCACATTGACATGATTGTTTCTTTCGGGATTTTCATTGTGAGGCTCCATTCGCACTTTCATCTCCTGACGATATTCTCGGTGGATGATAAGGACTCAATCATACATGTGCATTGGATATCTCCTAAGGAACTTTGCGAGGATTGCCTATAAATAAGTAACTATTTGCAATCTTAAAAATTGTATAACCAAATAATTAAACAAAACTTACCAATCTGTTGTTGCATTGAATGACTGCATATGCTTTGTAGAAGGACCTATCAAACTCTCCAAAATGGTCCATGTGAGATGGCCAAAAGCATATATGGTTCATTCGATCATCTTCTACACATCATAAGTATGTATTGTATATGTTAAGAATGTTCTAAATTAGACAGTCCTAATTAGTTAATAAAAACATAAAATACATACTCTCTTCATGCCACTCCAGCGGAAGTTGCTGCCTCCTTAATGTAGGTGCTCCTTTGTATACTACATGGGTAATCATGCTACCATCAGCGTTAAAAGCATCGACCCACAGTTGATTTCCCCTATTCTTGGTTATGACACACACAGTTGCGGCCTTCAGCCCAATATCCTCCACCATTTTGTTCCATGAGTCACCCAACAACCGATAAACAAATGTTCTAGTATTTAGCAAAACTGCTTCACGCCTAACATGACACGGGTAATGTTCACCGTTTGCTATGATAGTAACCTCATCGAGTTCCTCATGTCCTGGAAGTAGCTCGGTTGGAATTGTCTGTAGGAATGTATACCATAACCATGAAATGCAAATTGTAAAACATATCTATAGTATCAAGTTGTGTAAGTTTTAAGAAAAAAGATTTTAAACTTTTTTGGTATTCAATACACATGGCAAATGAGGATCGGAAGAACATAAGTTTTCAACCTTGAGAAAGTAGACACATGGCCATCATAACCAGCCACTTCTTTACCGATCGCAAATATCCATCACATAAAAGGAATCATCTCCTTCTTCAATGAAATGCAACAGTGGACATCTTGAGATAAGTTCCGGTTGCAAAATTGATCCATTTAGGACACATCAAATACCATAGTCCGTAACGAGGCGTAACTAACTCGACCTTGAAGCGATATCCATCATACGAAATGATGTATATGGCGTTATTACCATGGTACGCTTCACGGTTGTAAACTTGGGTAAGATCTAAAACCAAAAAATACAAATATATTAAAATTGTTTACTAATAAAACACACAATTATATGTTTGAGATTTGTGGAATGAAGTTGATAAGTACCTCAAACTCTGAAAAGTGCTTTTCATCTTGCAGAATCACAAACTCAATACACATTTTTCCCTGCACCAAAAACTATATTTTGTAAAAACATTTTATATAGATTACATAAGGAATAACAGAGCATTTGCATAACACTACATCAGAAAAATCGTCATAACCATAATTTGTAAAAAATGCATTTATATATACTCTGATATTATACATCTGTAAACATATCTCTTAACAACAATACATGTAACCTTTGATCAAAGTGTATCTAAAAACGATACTTACTATATGAGATTTGACTTATTCCTATTGTAACATACAATCCGTTGTTCATTGATCTACCAACCTTAATACATAGAAAGTATAACATTAAAAAAAATTCGATGTCATTAGGGAATTAATAACAACAACACATGCAACCTTTGATCAAACTTACACTTCAAATGGAGATCTGCAACTTGACTTGATGGCGTTAAGATGAATGAGTAGGTAAGAATGATGATTAGCTTAGTATGTGATAGTTGAAGTTCTAATAAGCACGCCTCGATGTATGGAACAAGGAAACAAAAAAAGATTATGTAGGGAGTAGATAGTAGAGTGCAATATATGTTGTATCAAATCTTTTAGAAGATTTTGTAGCAAAATACAATTTAATTCTAGGTAGTTGCACTTAAATTGATAATTACTAAAATTATTTTTAAAGTTGACATATTATCCAAAAATATAACTTTGTTCAATTGCAATTGAGTTTGCATGATATTAGGAAACTACTTTGTCATATGTTTTAAGTTGACATAAATTAAAGTTTTAATTTTACAAACAAAAAATGTAATTTTAGGTTGACGTTGCATTTTAGAAGATTAGAATATTCAAATACGACAAAATATGAAAAATTTAAATAAAGTATGCAAAAATAGTTAGAATAAGGTAAATATGCAAGAAAATAAGTTATTCTAAATTACCGACCAGTGAAACACAATATAAGCTAAAAACATGCAAGCTCATCAAAATATCGATCCAAAGTATGAAAATTGTGTGAAAAACCCCTAGATACGTAAATATAATTTTCAAACGAACAATACGATAAAAGAAAATTTTGTAAAAATGATATATTTTTTTAGTTTTATTTATTTTTATAAATTAAAACCTACAATGTAAAGATTAAATGAAAATAAAAAAAAAACAAAAAAAAACAAAAAAAAAAAAAAAAAACAAATTGGAAAAATCTTAAATTTTTCCTAAGAATATTTTAGAGAAATCTTGAATTTTGAAAAATACTCTGCTTAAATCGACTTCAATAAGCTCTATTCAACTTATAAGCTAAATAAGCTTAAAACAAAAAAATGTACTTAACTTATTAAATGTTGCAATACTAAGCGAAAAAAGACCCAAGGCGATGGTTGAGATTGTGTGTGTAAAGAGGTAGAGTGGGTTGAGGTCTTGGGTTCGAGCACAGCTTGCCCAAGAATTCCTAACTCCCTTTTTTCCAACTTTTTAAATTTTGTTTTTGCAAAATTTTATAAGAATAAAACTTATTACATGATTCTAATGCGGTTCTAGGTATACCCGATATTAAAAAGTGTATCCACAAATGATAACAAGCACGCAAACAAAGTTTTATTAAATGTAAATCTTACAGACACATTTCTGACACACAACGAGTACAATCACATACCAAAACATCAAGTTCAGCGACTAATAGAACAATGAAAACAACCAGCAAAAACACACAAAGAAACATCATAAAGCTCGAATACTGTTGATATACCCAACATCATCACGGAGCGCAACATGGGCTTCACGTAATAGCCCCTGAAATGCAGTCTGATTAGATCGTTCACGAGCCTGAACCTGCCTCAGAAATCTCACAGAATCACGAACAACCAAGCTATCGCGTTGCTGCAAAACCTCTTGAATCAGATCTTCTAAATATGCCACACGCGCTCCAATCTCAAAACAACCACCGCGCACCATGCTTTCCCATTCACGTGCTGCAACCACCTCCCTTTCGAAGAACAAAACCATCTGATCTTGCAAAGCATCGCTATCACATGCAAATCCAAGTTCGGCAAGGCAATCAGAGCACGACATCTTTGCCACGAGATTGTTAGGAGCAGATAAAAACATAAATACATATACACATCATAAAGCTTAAATTTATACATAAAAAATGGAGCGAGTTACGCACTATCAACAAAGACACACACTTCCACAAAAGCATCTCATCGATTATCCAAAGCGTGCAGCGAGGAACAACAAATTGAAATTATAACATTATACACATAAGCATAGCAATCAAAGATACCACTACCGGCGATTTTTTAAAAAGGAAAACAATGTTGTTTATTATGTGAGATAAGCAAATTCACACGACAGGACAATTGTTTGACAAATTAGCATTTTAAAACCATTTTAAGCGACAAAGAGCTCATGAAATTGTTTGAGAACAAAACTTATTTGAAATTCAATATCAATATTTGATAAAAGCAATTTAAAATAAAATTTAAAACAAATTACCTATCCAAAGGTCGAGACATCATATCGGTTTACCAATGAACACATATTTTTTTTAAAATCTTTTCAACATAGATGATAGTAAACAACCAAAATTCTAATTACATATCTTTCTAAGTAAAATATAATTAATAAAAACGAGAATAATCTAGAATATAATAAATATTGAAAAAAATAATGTTTATCTTCATTCCTAATATATCAATAGAATATTTAGATAATCTTTATCTTTAGTCCAACTATACTAGGAAACTTATTGGTTACTAAGTAAAGTTTATCTTAAGAGGCTATAAATAAAGCCATAGATTAGGCTCTACAACCAAAAGATTTAATACGTGAGTTTTAAGAAAACACTCAATGGCAATTGCAAAATCAAAGAAACACCTTGCAACATCTTCCCACAATGAATTGCGGGACATCTCGCTTATTGTGATCTCGGATGATGAAGAGGTATGATTTAAAATTAAGTTTGTATACTTTGTAATGAATAAAACATAATTCTTTGCAATAGTTAAACATAATCGCAGTTATACACCGCTAATTTATTTGAGAATAATACAAAAAAATGGTGTATGTTCTAAAAACACACAGATGGTACATCTGTGCATGTTGAAGACCATCAGATGATGAAGAGGTATGATCTAAAATTGAATTTGTATTTTGTGTAATAGCTGAAACATTATTCCTGAAACACTTGTAAATGATTGCAGCCTACACCGACTGATTTATTGAAAGAGGATACAAAAATCATTGTTGTATCAGACAATGAAGATGTACGAAGAATATGCTCTGTAAGTTATTCAATACAGTTTATAAACACAAACAATTTAAATGTGTTACATGTTTGCAGCCTTCTCCGGCATTACGAAAAAGACAAAGAGTCAGCAACAACCACAACAATGGAAGCAAGAAGGTTTGTAATGCCATAAAATTCGCTGACCAGGATAAAAACCCACATAAACAAACGAAAAACACTTCCAATACGATCTAATTTGATGAGACAATGGTATTTGTTTCACGCAATATTTGATGTTTTTTAAAAGCATAAACACATATATATTAGTACAATCAACATGTTCATGTATTTGTTTTTTTCACACTAGGAATCTGATGATGAAACACCAATCAAGTTTAAGCGAACAAAAAGAAGTGAAAGCTCTAATCTTTTCAAAAACCACAAGTATATGCTATGTGATGAAGACACAGATGACGAATATGGTAGCAACAAAAGCAATTCTGAAGATGGGGTTTGGGTCAACATTAATGATCTTGATGAGCCTTTTTATGATTTAGATAATAGTAAACCCATATATAGTTTCCTAGATGAAGATATCAAAGAAGAGTTTTTACGGGTTTCATTCCACTATAAATCAAATGAAGAATTGTAAGTTAAGCAGTCATAAAAAGCTTATAATTATCTTGATGTTTTATGGTATGTGAATTTTATAGGTGACTCCAAATATCTGACGATAGATGAAGGTCACAATGAAAACAATGAAAACATTAACAAAGACATGTGGGTGATATGGTTGATATTGATGGAATGGTTAATGGTGAACATGCCTATATGACTATTTCGATGATGAAGCTTGGGATGTGGATTCGGATGCGTGCGATAAAAGATCGATTATCCGGTAGAGATTATGATGATGACTTCATTAATGACACTTCTATTGATTCTGAAACAATGATGACTCCAACACCGACGATTTTTAAAAGACCATACCAACCTTCTACAAGTTTTAAGTTTCTTTACCATTTTTATTTGAATAATTAAAGTTGATTCTTTTGTTACAACAATCAATTGTCGAAATAATGTTTGATTAATAATACAATTTCCCTTTTATTATCATGTTTTGATCATTTACATTGTAAACCATAACATACTACAAAATTGAATACCATTACGCAAGTGTATGTATTTTTTTTAATTTTGTATTAAGGAACGTCAACCCACATATCGACCAAATTTGGTTTACGTACCTTGAAATTGTATTAATTATTTAACAAGGTTTTACATATTGGGTAATCCGAAATTGTTTAGTAAAAACATACAACTAACACAAAATCCAAATTACTTAAAAAATCCACTATGCTAAGCCCATTGCAAATTATAATTTTTCGTCATATCAAGTTACTAAAACATTATATATCCACTTATGATAATCAACACAACATAAAATATAATTATCTATTATAACTAATTATTTTGTTTCTTAATAGTTTTATTAGTCAAAATTATTTTTATAAACAAATCTAACAAAAGATTAGCATCCAAAAATAATATCACTTATCTATTAAATATAAATACAAACGAAAACTAAAATTTTGACAGCATATGCACAAGGTTCAAAACAAAAAGGATGAAGGAATCTGAACCTGCAAGTGTGTCTGAGGAGCAACTACCAGCAACAAAAGATACAACCAGCACAACAAAACCAAGAGGACGGCCTCCAAAGTATCCAAACCAACCAGGTACCCTGATATTGGAAAATAAATACATCTGTTTACGTAACTGCGGAAAACACATAAACTAATTGTTCAAATATAACAGCCGGCAGTAATAATCTACTAATTCGTAGACCTGGCAGAAAGCCTAACAAACATACATCATATTCTGCTTCTTCATCTGAACCTGCAAGCGTCTCTGAGGAGCAATTACCACCAACAAAACATACAAGCAAAGACAAAGACAACCAAGGGATGACCTCTAAAATTCCAAACCAACAAGGTGCGATATTGAAAAATAAATACATATGTTTACGTAGCTGCGGAAAACACGAAACTAATTGTTCGAATATAACAGCTGGCAGTAATAATCTACTAATTCGTAGACCAGGTAGAAAGGCTAACAAACATACATCATCTTCTAGATCTTCATCGGAACCTGCAAGTGTCTCTGAGGAGCAATTACCACCAACAAAACATACAAGCAGCAAAGCAGAACCAACAGGACAGCCTCCAAAGTATCCAAACCAACAAGGTACGCTTATATTGGAAAATAAATACATCTATTTACATAATTGGGAAAATTATAGAAACTAATTGCTCAAATATAACAGTTGACAGTAATGATCTACTAATTCGTAGACCAGGTACAAAACCTAACAAACATACATCATGTTCTGCTTCTTCAAGTAAGTAAACAATCATAAACATATTCATAGTTTAATTATTATATCTATTTACGCAAGAAATATATGCTCAAGATTTAATCCATTCTATTTATGGCGACTAATAACGATGACTTCCTTGGTCCTCCCATGAGCACACCTCCAATCAAAAAAACAAAAAGCAGTCACTAAAATGTACTTATTATGAACATAAAACAAATTTAAGAATATTGTATAATCTTAATAAGCAACACCAACATATGCGGCTACAACGAATGAAGGCGATCCATCGCAACACCTCGACCAAGGGGCGCCCATTCAAAACTCAACCCAATCATGTAAAAATATATGACGGTATCCATGAACAATTATTAATATTTTTAACAAAAACTAAAATTAAAAACTTTTCATGCAAACAACAATTCAAACAACGGTATCCGAAGAGGATCAACCGGTTAGATATTAAATCTAAGCGCAAGTCGGAAAGACTAAAAGCCAAATCCAAAGTTGTAAGACAAAAAACTAGACATCATCAATTGTTGAGTGGAAGAAACATAAATAATGAAGATGTCATACAGAGAGATTCGTTTGTTGGAATTTCAAACGGTAGAAACACTATATTTTAAATTGCCACACACATCGTAACATTGTTTACACGTATTTAATATTAATATTTATTTTTGAGTAACTCGCATTGACATATTACAATGATCACGGAGATGCCACTTTCTGATGTGCATCATGTAGCACACTATTATGGCACACTGAGAGTAGGGTAGGCAACACACATTCAACAGCGTATTCGTACTCACTTTGTTGTAGCAGAGGAAAAGTAACATTAGGAGAGGAAGTGCAGACACCACCAAAATTGTTGATGGATATTCTTAACAAAGAGCATCCAAAAAGCTCAACGTTCATTGACAATATCAGGCGATATAACGCAATGTTCGCATTCACCTCTATGGGTGCCAAACAAGACATGTCAGTCACTGATGGTCGTGGACCATATTGTTATAGGATACAAGTGCAAAATTACCATCAAATAGGTACTTTGTTACCTAAACAAGGAAAACCACCAACGTTTGCCCAACAATATATTTATGATCCAGAAAATGAGATACAACATAGGATAAGCGTGTCGGTATGTACGAAGCGCTGGACATGTTTTCCTATCCAAATATTTTATCGTATTTTAAAAACATTTTATTTAACATTAAAATCAATTACGATTATATTGTGCTTATTTTCAATGGCAATTCTGACAAATCGAAGAGGCGTCGTCAACCAACCATACGCTAGACCACCAACTAACAGTTGATTTACGAGACATGCTAGATGGTATTAACCCATTGGTTTGTCAATTCGAATGGCGTGACGTTTTCACTGACAGCTGAACAAAATAACATTAAATTACGACTTATTGGCACTAGAGAGCGCGACGGAAGAAATTATAACCTTCCAATAGCGGAGGTGGAGGCACTAATTGTAGGAGATTTTGACTCTACAACAAATCAAAGAGACATCATTTTGCACATGAAATAAGGGGGCCTCAAAAGAATAAGTGAGCTACATCCATCATATCTTGCACTCCAATACCTGTTGTTGTTTCTTTACACTGAAGATGGTTATCGAACAGACATATACCACTTTGGTATCACTGACAAAACAGCAACAAACAAAAAGACCAGAGTAACAATGAAAGAATATTATACATATCGATTGCAAGAAAGACCAAATGTTTTCTCAATGGTTCTGAATGCACGCAGGCTATGCCAATAGTTTATTGAAGACGCATACACCCTGGTTGAATTTGAAAGGATGTCATACATAAAAAACCAGCAAAAAGATCTAAGATGTGAGACATACTCCAAATTAGCAAAATTATCCGAAGATGAAAACCCATGAGTGAAGTTGAGAGGAAAAAATTTGTGTTGCCATCATCTTTACAGGAAGCCCAAGGTATATGATGCGAGAATTTCCTAGACGCAATGACAATTTGCAAGGTTTATGGATATCCGGATCTTTTCATAACATTCACATGCAACCTAAATTGGCCCGAGATTGAACGTTTTGTTGTGGAAAAGGGATTGAAATATGAAGACAGGCCTGATGTGATAACACGTGTTTTTAAGCAAAAGCTAGACACCATGATGAGAGAATTCAAAGACAAGCATTATTTCGGATGACTAAAAGCAGGTACTTACATTTCTAAACTTGATAAAAAAACAAAACCAAAATCTAATTAATACTACATTCTCTACTATCACCGACATTGTGTTATTCCCGCAGCTGTCTACACCATTGAATTTCAAAACTATTACTGACATTATGTTATTCCCGCAGCTGTCTACACCATTGAATTTCAAAAGAGAGGCCTCCCTCATGCTCACATTTTGCTATTTTTGGAAGAAGAATACAAAATGACATATCTAGCACACATCGATCGGTTTATTTCATCTGAGATACCGGACAAAAATGAAGATCCAGAACTGTATAAAATTGTTACCGAACACATGATCCACGGTCCATGTGGCCCAGATAGACCCAGCTGCCTGTGCACGATAAAGAACAAATGCACAAAAAAATTCCCTAAGGAGTTTAATGATAAAACTTTCATTGATGAGTCTCGATATGCAATTTAAAAAAGAAGAAATGATGGCACTACAATAAAAAAAAAAGCGGATCAAATTGCAT